>JAOWBB010003895.1:99144-147040 GCA_028565995.1 Ricinus marginatus | reverse complement strand
TTGTATATCGTATGTTTTACAATATGTTGAATTTTGAAAATCTTTGAAATTTTTTTATTTGTAATATAATTCTATAAAAGGTATATTTCGGAAAAAAGCTTGAAACTCACATATGTACTAAATATTTATATATTATAAAATTTTCTTAAATTTAGATTGGTCCAAACTCAGATAAATTTAGGATTTTTAATTCTAGTTTTTTCAGCTATTATTAGTTTAATTTGCTTTTTTTGATATACTACATAATTTTTAAAAATTGGCATTTCTCTTTTTTAAATGAAATTTTACTCCGAATGCCTTTACTAAAGTTAACTTCATGAAGTCTGACACAAATATGGAAAGATAATTGACAGTCCTGTGGGTTTTTCATTATATCCAAAATCATAAGATAAAAAATATATATTGCAACTGAAATTAACAATTCGTCGCCGATACAGAAAATCTTCATTAAAATGTTTATTTTAGTTATTGTAAGTTTCAATATTTCATAAAAGAAGAAACAAAAATTAAAATCATATGTAATCAATGGTTATAATTCACTGACAATTAGTTAATGACTCATGAATTACTCCGATGAAAATAGATGAGATTATTTTTTTGTCATCCCACAACCCAAGATTCACATTCTTACAAGGCGTTATAAATTTCTAGATTAAGATCATTCATATATGAAGTCATTGTTTTCGAGGTTTAATAAACTAAAAATGTTCAATGTTATAAATTAAGAATTCTGTATCAAAAGATAAGAAATTTCTGGATTCTCAACTTCTCATCCGTCAAATATTTTATCACATTTTAATTTTATAATTCACATAAAATGTAATGTAATATAAATAGAAAATAATAATATATTCCACAGAAAAATATGAACTGACTGTATTTTCTAATTTTATGTAAATAATCTATGTAAGGCGCGGTTCCCAAAAAAATGTAAGAAACAAAAAATCGTTGGGTTAGAAAATAGAAAAAATTATATTTTTATAACTACAAATAATATATATACTAATTCAAAGAGTTATTATCGAAAGTATTTCATTTTAGATAACTTTTAAATACTATTCTATTCTTATTAAAATGAAATTCTTGTTATTAAAACTAAGATGTTTAATTTTATAAAGTTTCCTCTTCTGAATTTTCGTTAGCAAAATCCTTTTTCAGACTTTATTCATTATAAAAATTTGACATTTCAGATTACTTGCTTTTAGCTAAGAAATATTTATAACTTTAAGTAGAAGATGCTATTTGTGAACCTGATCTTCAAGTGGCAAATTAACTTCAGTTTTTAGAATAAATCTTATATTTAAAATATTATATTATTTTTCCCTGTATTATTCTGTCTCACATTTCGGAGATCTCAACATGTAATATTTGTTTTTATTCTTTACATCTTCTGTTTTGGATTTCTTGCCTTTAACACGATAGACCAATCGATTTCCTATGTTTTTAAAACCGAGTGCAGGTCTTAATTCCGAAATTTGGCAAACGAAATTCTCTGTCAATAAAACTAAATTTCTATTACCCCTATGAGTAGCAGGGTTTTATCTGCATTTGAAGATCGGATTAAAGGTAAGATAGGCTAAGCTTAGGTGTCCGCTAAATCTTCAAATTCTGAACATAATTATTATCATACACGTTTAGAATAAAAAATTTTGTATGCTATCTATTATCGTACATAGTTAGAAAAATTCCTTTATAAATTTTTCTTCGAGAAACTCTTAGTTTCCTCATTATTCGGGAATTAATATAATATTTAAAGTATATTACAGACGTCCCCTGCTACTTGCACTTTTTAAATTACGATTAAATAATTGCAAAATTAATTTTTAATTTCAGTTATAATTTTTTTATTATATATTTGATAAATTGTGGAAATAACATATAAAAAAAATTGTCCTTCAAGCAAATAAAATATCAATATGTGTCAAACGGTGCGAGGATGAGACAATATTTTTTAATAAAGATTATCATATTTAATTATTATTTTTTACTATTATATTCAGACATGAATTGCTTGTTCCTCAAAAGTATTTAAAATATTTCAAGATTTATCGGTTTTCTTGGGGAAAAAATAGCTCTGAAAGGATACAAATAGGAAAATAAACATATTTACAAATGAGGTGGGATAGAGGTTGATTCATTTGATTATCGTTATTTAAAAATCAAGCGATAAAAATTGAAAATGAATCACCATTATTGCAGGTGCTGGGCGTTAATATGTTACGTTACGTATTTGCTGTATGATATCATCTTGAATTCAGATGATTCATTATTACTATGTAGAATGTTAATGAAAATGACCCAAACATTAGCAACCAAATATTTATTTATACATGGGCTATGAAACATTTTATTTAGTAACAAGATTTAAAGAAATGAATATAGTGTATGATGATCATTGAAGTAATACGACAGTTAATTAAAAGTTTAAAATTATGCAGGAAAAATGATGGCTAATATATCGGAACTATATAATTATTTTTTTTTATTAAGATAAAAATATTGTTGCCAAAATACAAAAGGTAATAGGTTGTTTATAAATATTTTCCATGTATAATTAATTAAAACAAATGAATTTAATAAAAATGATTTTTGAAGATTAAAAATTGCACAAATAAACGTAATTATGTTACAATTATTGCAAACGGCAACAGTTTTAACATTTAATGCAATATTATAACTGAAACTTTTAAAACGTCTAAAGTTTTTCATGTGCGAAGAATTTCATTTTATTGCTTGCATTCTTGATCACATAATATGCTACTAAAAGTCAACAATAAAAAGGAAAAATTATTAGGGAAGTGGTATCAAATTTCTTTTTTTTTTATGGTTGTGTTGGTTGTGGCGTTAAATTTAGGAAGATCACCATTTAGATGAAAATAAAAAATTTGTTTTTAACTTTTTAAAAATTATGACAAATAAGATGTACTTGCTTGGAATTTGAATATCTCTCGTTTTTGGTCTTTCATACACGAATTCGTAAGCCGTTTTGGTTCCAAACTTCAGATAAGGATTTAAATTATTTGCATAGCAATCCGTCATTTCTCTGCAAACGCATATTTTGCCCAAGACGAAAATCAGCATAAATATTTCCAAAATGCGAACTACTCCGTCCATAATGTGCACCAAAGAAAAAGTAGGTAACTGTACCAAAAAAAACCTTTGAATTAAATTTCGCAAAAAACTATGTAGAATATAATCAGAAAAATAATATTTTACCTAGATATATCATTACGTTAAAGAATGATTGTGCCATTTAAATTTTTGTTAAATAAATTATAATTTATTTAAAAAAGTGAAATTGATATTTAATAAATAATTTTTCAAAAATATCAACTTTAATGCCGGTTTTCACCTAATGCTTTATGAAGATATAATCTCTTCAACTATTTGGTAAATCAAAATATTGTACATTCATTGTTTGACGCCACTATCGTTTTATTCTTAAAAAATGTTTTGTAGAAAATGAATTTCTCGTGGAGGTTGAATCTAAATTTTATTATAAAAGTTATAATATATTTTCTTTAAATGGAAATTCATTCACTTCTATATTCGCAATGATAACTTCTAAGAATATGTTTTTATCCTTGATCTAAGAGTATTAACGGTTTATGCCATGCTGTCCTTTCTCTTTGAGTATTCTTTTCATATATTTTCTGTTCTACCGCAGTATTTTTCAAATGCCATTTCGAATTGTAATAACATGAAACGTAGATATATATCATATAATATTCCATTGGTATATGGAATACAATAAATTTAATAAAATTGAATTTATTTATAATTCAAGTAAGCGAACACTTATAGAAGGGAAAACTGTGATACAATAAAGCAACGTGACCTTAATATGACTATTAATATTTAAAGCGTTGTCATATAGTTCGCCTACTTGAATGTTACGATTCACTTTTTGGAATAAAGCAATTTTTTTCGATAAATCAATAATTATTGACTTTCATTCTTAGTTTACGGGCAGTTCTCCTTTCCCTTGCATTATTAATTTTAAAATATCCATCTGTCGACTTATTGGTCGATAGATTGATTAATTCCAAATTTATAAATTGTAAGTAATATGCATTAATGTACTTTTAATAATTCTAGACTAATTTTGATTTTTCATGGGTTTTTCATACAAAAAAACCCGAAAATGAAAAAAATTGATTACTTTAAAGTTTTCCAGTTGAGATCTGATGATAAATTTTTAAAAACTAACATGTATCGGTAACAATCGTTAAGAGCAATGCTTCGTAAAAAATATGTTAAAATTGGTTTGGATTAGTATTTTTATGTTAAATAATTTTGACCCGAACCAATTTCGATTATTTGTAAAAAAAATATTTTTTTCAAAGTTGCAATTTTTTCTAAGTCGTCGATCAATCTGATTAGAAAACTAAATAACTGAAACTTTAGTAAAAGTCGTATCTCCTTCAAAAGTTCAAACCGTCATTTTATTTAATTTTTATTTTATTATTTATATTTTCATTGCTCGCAGACTAAATTATTTCAGTTCAAAAAGATATATTAGTAATTTCTTACCTCTTTTTATAAAAAAAAAGTTAAAAATAATGTCTGTGATTCATGATAATTTAGAAAAAAAAACACGCTTAATTCTTCTCCCATCCAGTTCACATAATAAATGAATGAAAAGCCAACCACCGTTATAATGCTCTAATTTTGTCTAATTGTTAAATTTTTTGTTGCTAGTGGATAAGAAAAAAACTTCTGAATTTTTTTTAGCATTAAAATACTATATTTAAAAATTTTTAAATAATCGTTGCATTTTGTATACACATTTTTTTGCTATTTTGGACACATAATTTTTTTAAATGAAAAAATTTAACGAAATTTCAATTGAATTATAAATTTGATTAAAGAACGAAATACGGTGAAAAGTTTATTTTCCAACTTTGCGATATCTGATTCGTCATCTAATGAATAAAGACTTACTTTGTTGCGAATTATAAATTGCTACGTTTCACAAGGAAAACCAAATAGATAATGCATATTGGTTGATGCTATCGGCCGTTTTTAAAGTTAATAAGTATAAGCTCTTTTTTCAGGCGTCTTGTGGCATCCATTTGCATTATCGCTTTTAAACTTCCTATGGTTTTTAAGGTACCGACCAGTGAGATATTTTCATTCTCACACCTGAAAACAAGATTTGCATCGGAATCTATGATTCAGCCAAACCAAATAAGAGAAATAATTGGTTTAAAATAAAATGTACATTTTAAACAATAATTCAACATTATTATTATTCATGTTTATGAATTATCTTCGGAATTTTTATATTTATATAATATTTCTACGCCATGGGATATATTTCAATATGGAGATATTGATTCCATAAAGAAAGTAAAAGACTCAGTTCTGTTTTACTCTATGAATTGATCGAGCGTTTGAAAACGATCCCATGCACATTAACAGAGTGAGATTCGTGCTTCCGTTTCCGAAATTTTGTCCACGAGGTTTCCAAGATGGTGAGAAAAAAAGATACCGAAAAATCCGGGCAAAACGGTGAAAATAATCGTTCTGAAAATATAGAAAATGGTGAAAATGATGAACCTAACTTTAGTGATCCTGAGGGATACGTTGACGATGTTACGGACGAAGGTATACATTAAATTTTAATCATTATACGTAATTGTTGTTAAATGCATATGGTAGAAGGCATCTTATCTTTCTTTATACAAACATTGTTAGGCTTATTTTTACTCGGAAAAGCTAATTGGTTTCCATTTTCATATAATTCTGTTTTCGATGTTATTTTTCTTTCTCAAAAATTTTGAATATGATTTTTTTTTTTCAAAGAAAAATCTTATATAAAAGAATTTTAACTCGATGTAACAACTTCTGTTATTTACAACTTATTCGAAGAAAATTTTCAAAACAAATGAATAATTTTAGTAATTTGATTTATCGTCAATATTAATTTGCCTTTATGCCCGCTGCTGACAGCAAAGTTAATACTCCATACATTTATGGTAATGAACTAGATGATTTAACGCGCCTATATTTAAAACGTCTTGAAAAATTTATCCTTATAAAATGTTTTTATTTTTAACAGGATTATTCAAACAATATTATATATTTCAGAAAGAACTTAAATGTAAAAATCAAAATTTTTCAGGTATTTTCGGATTTTTATTAGAAGTTAAAGAATTTCAGGTTTGTTTTCAGTAAGCATTAAAAGAAAATAAAAAATTATTATAAAATTAATATTTGAAGTTCTTGAAAGAATTTTAAATTTTATTGTTTTGAATATTTTACATTATACTTTTGAACAAAATAGGTCATTGACATTGTTGAACATTGTTTTTTTTCAAAATATAATATATAATTATTTGATAAAATTAGTACCATTGTATATTAGAAGTTTATAATTAATTTTACAGAACTTCTTGGGGATTTCCTGAAGGACAAGCCAACTGAAACAGATGGAGTGGAATCTGTTATAGTTGTTGATGGAATCCCCTTGGTAGGACCTGACAGATTTGAAAAGCTAATAGGAGTTATAAATAAATTCTTTTCAAAAATAGGCACAATTGTTAATGAGTATTATCCCAGGACAGAAGCAGGGTTTACCAAGGGGTAAGTTATCTTAAAACCTTGTTTCAAGTCAATTTATATTTTTATTTGCAGAAAACAATTATGTAGTAAATATTTTATTTTAAAAAAATTATAATCTTTTTAAAATTGAATAAATACTTCTAACAGATATGCATTCATTGAGTTCTCATCTCCAGTTCATGCACTAGAAGCTGTCAGATTAGCAAATAATCATAAATTAGATAAGCAACATACATTTTTAGTCAATTTATTTACTGATTTTAAAAAATGTGAAGAAATACCAGAAAAATGGGAACCTCCAACTCCTAATATATATAAAGAACAAGGCAATCTCCATTACTATCTTCTTGAACCAGATGCATATGATCAATTTGTTATTACTATTGGAAATGGACAAGCTCTTCAGATTTGGTTGAACACTGCTCCAGAACCAACTAAATTGGAAGAAAGGAATGTGAGTTTTTTTTGAAATCAATCATTGATGATTGAAAATATAAGCCTTTCTTTTTGGGCAACAAGTATTAACTTTTTTAATGCTTTGAAATGAAGAAAGGCAAGATAAATTGATCTGGGTAATCTCAAAGTATATTCTCATATATCTGTTGGTTCATGACAGGTCTACAATTCTATAAAATATATTTTAATTATAATAATGACAATATATCATAAAAATTTGCAATTTTGGAGTAATTATACATAATATTGTGATATTTCAGACTCCTTTATATTCCTTATTAATTAATCAAACAATATATGATTATGTAACTCAAATTAATTGAAAAATTAAAAAAGTCAAATTTTCTCTTAAAAATCTAAAAAAATTATTTTATAAAAAAATTACTGGGAATCAATTTATTTTCAATAAATTAGTAAATGTTATTTACTAATTATAAATAAAACCTTACAACTTCCATTTTCACTAAATGTCATATGATATTTGGAGATTTAATTATAAAATGGTATGAAGTTTATTTTAAAAAATTAATAGATATTCTGTTTTTTTTCTTATCAGATTTATTTTAATTTATTTTAGAGATGGACAGAAACCTATTGCAAGTGGTCTCCTCTTGGTTCTTATTTAGCAACTTTTCACAGAAAAGGCCTTGCTCTTTGGGGAGGCCCAACATTTGAACAAGTTCAGCGTTTCAATCATTTAAATGTTCAATTTATTGACTTTTCACCCTGTGAAAAATATCTTGTGACCTATTCACCTCCATCAAATGATCTTAGTTCAGATCAAAAGACTTTGGTAATTTGGGATGTTAGAACTGGCATGGAGAAAAGGTCATTTTCAATGGAAGCTGGACAAAATTTATGGCCAATATTCAGATGGTCCTATAGTGACCAGTATTTTGCCAGAATTGTTGGAGATGTACTCAGTGTTTATACTACACCAGTAAGTAATTTTTCTAAGGGTAGAAGTTGTATATTCTAAATATTATGGCTGCCTTTGTATCAAGTGTTTTATATTTGTTGTTGAGTGTAAATTTATATTTGAAAATTTTGGAATAGTATTTTTGATTGTGTTCTGGATATCTAAAACTCATTAAACAATTCAATATAAAATTCTATATTTGAAGAAAAGAATAATTTTTATCTACCTCTTAATTTATAATGTTTTTGCTATGATGAATCTTATTATCATATAAAAATATGATGACTACACAATGGCTTAATCTTTTCTGAGCATATTTTATTGAAATGTAATTTATCTAGGTGCTACAATTCATATTGTAATTTAATGAAATTTTGTTGGTTTGGCTTTATATTTTTTAGACATTTGGATTGCTAGATAAGAAGAGTTTTAAAATTCCTGGCATTCGGGATTTTAGCTGGTCGCCATCGGACAATATTTTGGCCTATTGGGTTGCAGAAGATAAGGATGTCCCTGCAAGGGTGACTTTATTAGAGATTCCCAGGTTTGAAATTTATGTAAAAAAGAAATTATTTTTATTAGTTTAAATGTCGTCATTGTTGATGAAAACAATATTACTACCGTTAATCAAATAATCCATTAAGTCGGAGGAAAGCAATGTTAAAATATTTTTAGTCTTAGAATGTTTCTTAATTCAAGCAAAAAATTGTCCGTACCAAGTTTCAAAATTTTTTTTTCAGTTTATAAAACCAACGTTTTAGATAGATTGTAAATCTATTAATTTAGTCCTTCTCTTGTTATTCATACCCACAAGAAAAGGATTTTAAAATGAAGGTTAAAACTTGAAAACTTAACTTAAAAACTAAAACTTATCTCTAATTGAACGCAAGTCAGTCATAAAATCCAACTTTTTTTTTTGAACTACATGATCAGACATTTGATCAGAATTGAAAAAACTGTAATAACAGATTAAAGAAACTATTGTTCTTACATTTCTTCGATTTTTCAAAATATTTTACTTCATAAACAACATTAATATCTTGTTTTTGTTGAAGTTATTGTCAAGTATTATGAATTTGTTTATTATAATGAATCTTAATTTTAATCTTTTTACAAAAATATGATATAAAAATTTTAAGATCAAATTTCCATTTAATAAAATTACTGTTTCAGTTATCGAATACTTCTTATAAGATAATTTCAACGAATTGTAATAAAAAATTAGTTTAATTTTTACTTCTAGTATTGGACAATTTTCTTACTTTTTATTTTTTCAAACTTAAAATTTTGATATAGGTGTGAGCAAATTTATTTATTTACCGATTTTGTTTCAGTCGTAACGAAATAAGAGCAAAAAACTTATTTAATGTAGCAGATTGTAAAATGCATTGGCAAAAATCCGGAGATTATTTATGTGTTAAAGTAGATAGGTACTCTAAGGTTAAAAAGGAAAAATCTGATGTCAAATATAGCGTAAGTGTTGAACCGGAATTTTTAAATTGTATTTTTTAAATAAGATTTAACAATTTTTATAATTATAAATTTTAGTAAAAGCTTTTTTTATGTTAAATAAAAAATGAATTTTAGTCTGAAACGAGCTCTGAAAATGTCAAATAATTATTCTAGGGAATGTATTATAATTTCGAAATTTTCCACATGAGAGAGAAACAAATCCCAGTTGATAGTGTCGAAATTAAAGAAATCATTCACGCTTTTGCTTGGGAACCGGTTGGAAATAAATTTGTAATAATTCATGGTGATGCTCCGAATATTAATGTTAGTTTTTACGGCGTCAAAACAGGTCAAGCTCCATCGCTTTTAAGTAAGTGATTTAATTCATGAAGAATGTGCTTTAAAACAAATAAATCAATTGAAAAATTCTCTTGTTTTAGATATGAGCAAATAATAGTATAGTATAGTGTAATAGTTAACTAATATATAAAAAATAGTTAGTTAAAATCAATAAGCTATTTTCTATCATTAATTTCTTTACACTGTCATAAAATTTAAAATATGCTGAAATTTCAATATGGAATTTTTAAAAGAATTGCGTTTTAGATTTACATATTTAGTTATTGTAATTTAGATGAATAAATAAGTTTTGCGTCTGTTATAAAAAACAAAATTTATATTTCAGAACGGTTAGAGAAAAGAAATTGTAATCATTTATTTTGGGCTCCTGCTGGGCAATTCATAGTATTGGCAGGTCTTCGCAGTATGTCCGGAGTCCTTGAATTTGTAGATACAAATGACTTTTTATCAATGAATGTAACTGATCATTATTCTTGTTCTGATGTGGAGTGGGATCCAACTGGTCGATATGTTGTAACTGCCGTGTCGTTTTGGAAGACAAAGGTAAATAATACATCGGAGAGATGCAAGTTGAATGCATAATGTCAAGGATGTAAGAATTTTCCTGTGGAAGTAATAAAAATGAAGTATGGTAATGACCGCGATAAGGGCCATGTTTAATTTAAAATTTTTATTTGGTTAGGTTGATACAGGCTACTGGATGTGGTCCTTTCAAGGGAAGTTACTAAAGCGAGTGTACTTAGATAACTTTTGTCAGTTTTTGTGGCGTCCACGCCCTCCCACACTTTTAAGTGCTGAAAAACAAAAGGAAATCAAGAAATCATTGAAAAAATATTCTTCCCAGTTTGAAAGCAAAGATCGTATGAGGCTAACTAAAGCATCGAAGGAATTAATCGAAAAGAGACAGAAATTGATGCACGAATTTGAGGAACACAGAAAGAAGAGATTGCAGCAATGGGCCAAATTAAAGAGCAGAAGATTAGAACTCCGCAACAGTTAGTAAATCGAAACTTTATAATTTTAATTACATATCTAATTTTTTTCTTTTATTGTTACCAATTTGCTTCTAAGCATTATCGTAATATTGATAACAAACAGTTATATTTTCTGTTTGTTGATTATAACGCATAAAAAAAATTGATTTTTATTTACATATTAATTATACATACTTCATTCATCCACTTGAAGGGAAACTCAAATCATAACTTTAAAAAATAATTATTTTATATTTTCAGATATCGATACTGATGAACTGGATTCCGATACTACAAATGTTGAAGAAGAAGTTGTTGAATTTTTAATTAAGGAAGAATCATTTGTAGTTGATTAGAAATATTCAGTTTGAATATTAATAAGAAAAACTATTAAATCACGCCGTTTTGGAAACCTCCGAAGAATTCTGACAAGTTTTCTAACAAGTGAATGATAAAAAAAAACGATAATTAAAAAGTCAAGGGTAAAGGTCGTAGCAGTTAATAGCAAGTATTTTGTGCATTAACATCAAATTTCCTAAGTTATATATTGGAATCTTTGGGTTTTTGATGTCTCGTATTAAAAAAATTAAAAAAACTTTCGTGCTTAAAAAAAATACATATTTGTATTTTAAATCAATATTTGAAATAATGTTTTGTAAGTGGCTTTCATATATATTACTGTTAAAAGTGCAGTTTTTAATTAATTTTTTAATTAAGTTAAGAAAATTCTCTCAGTTTTATAGAAGATTGAGAAAAATGAAATTTACCTTATTTTATGGTCAATTTTACCATATTCCGTACAGAATATGGATTTGAAGCAGTATTTATTCGTAATTATCATTAAGTAAAAATTTCCTTTTTTTTACTTGTTCCGTCCTGTTCTTAATTCTTTTGAGATTCCGTTTATAGAAAAAAGTGAACAGAATCAATTTGAAAATGAATCACTAAGTTATGGAGTGCATCAAAACAAGATTCGACAACCTTTCCTAAATCCACATCAGTAATTGCAACTTAAATGGATTTAAGTTAATTCATGCATTAATTTCATATTAATTATTCTTTAATTTAAATTCTGATAAACTCTTTAATCATACTCAAAGATTAAAAGGAAGGGAATAGGAATCAATATAATTTGATTTTACCTTGCTTATGTGAAGAGTCTGAGAGCGCAGCAGAGTTATAGACAGTCAACATGGATTTTGAGGAACCAAAATAATCAATTTGCAGCAAAGAGGAAAATCGCTCATGGTATGGTTGGAAGTGCGGGAAGCAAAATTCGTTAACGACCTGCAACGAAACGAATTATATTCAACGTTAAAACTACCCTGAAAATAAAAACTTTTCGCCCAACAGATTCTAAAACTCCCATTGAATCCATTTTAATTTTTTCAGATCTCCCTATGAATCTGCATTTGCATTTTTATGAGACAACAGGTTGTCGATTCTTGTAATAAAACAGAAAATAGAAAAATCTTAAATGCTGCTTTTGGTTTCATTATTTGTTTCTCATCCAAAATTTACATAATGTTAAATCTAAATTTCTTTATTGCTTTATTATCTAAATTGCTTAATGTATTTGTCGTTTGGCGAGTAAAGCCCGAGTTTAGATTTTTTTTCTCTGCTAAGAATTTATAATCGATAAATCCGCATGTCATTTCGTTAGTCATTTCAAATTATTTTACTTGATTCATAAAAATTAGTTCATCTTCATGTATATTTGATTGTGGTGTGCAAAGTTTTTTAAAGATACAGAATTTGAGGCATTCTAAAAAAGAAAATAATTTTTTTTAAAAGATAATTGTGTATTATAAATTGATTATATTGTCCAGTTCTAGGATAAATGAATTTTTTCCCCTGTATAATTAGGTATATTTCAAACTCGTATATCTTTTTTTGTAAATTTGTAATAAGGAGGATAAGGGCTATGGTAATTTTTAAATAGCTCAACTGATTTAAGAGTGAGAAATTGTTTTTCTGTGAGCGTGTTAAGATTAAAATATAAAATATGCCGAAAAGGAATTTATGGTGCAAAGTATTATTATTATCTCAAATTTTATGTTAAAATTAGCGGCAACCAGAATATCAAGAAAGTTTAAAAAATTAATTTTTTTTATAAGTTCGGGAATCAACAATCCATATGTACAAATAAGTTTCATTTATAAATTATCAAGCTCATGTTTTAACGCTGGTGAATGGTACCACGTATTACGTACCGGAAGAACTGTCTCCGAAACCGGAACCTTAAAATGAAAGCTATCGCCGTAAAAAGTTAAATGGGAAAAAAGCTTTTTTTTTTCATTTTGAATCAGAAATTCTCCGTAAGTTTGCCTCCGAGATCGGTCTCGGAACAAAACGAAAAAAAATTTAGCAAAATTGGATTTATGATTGTTAAGTTCGATGGCTTGGGCCCTGTTTGAGCCACCCTGTTTTATTCTAGCCGTACCAATATAAGAAAAAAAAATCCACAGTCCAGTGATTGTAGTGGAAGAGATATTCCTTTTTATTGACAAGACCAAAAACAGTTTCAGTTTCGCATGTTTTATTTTCATTTTGAAATGTGAAATAATGCCTTTTAACTAATATTTGAGGAAGAAATACATCATGTTACAGTTTCCATCGCATGTTGTGATTTGGTTCGCCGCTGTAGCAGTCAGCCTTGGTAATTAAAACAAATTTTTGTCGCTATCCCAGTGTGAATTTAAAAAATTCCTGATAAGGGTAAATTTTGAAACAGAAATGATCGTTGATATAAACAAGCTAAAAAAGAAAGTATACCTGAATATTTACTCTTATGCCAATTGCAGTTATATAGTTGCGTTCGATTGATACTATATTTTATTTATAGCGATATAAGTAATTACTGTTTAAATACTATTTCTATAATTGTTAAACGCTCATAAATAAATTTCGTTTTATTTTTCCTTGTTGTTGTTATGAAAAAATAAGTGCTGACTTTCAAATTTATTTTATATGATTTATTACATACTGGGAAAAGAAATTTACTAACTTTTTTCATCACCAAAAATTATCTTTTGTTCATTTTATATTTTAGTTACAGGTCATATAATTGTCACAACCAATAATGGACCAATTGTAACAGGGGCTACAATTCAATTTCATGTTAAAGTATTTGATGATAATGGAAAGTTGGCATCTGGAAATTTTCATTATGTTTGGAAAGATGTTAAGTTTCCTGAGAATAATGCAATATTTGAAAGTTCATCTCCTGAATCACATTGGAATTTAACTTGTGATTTTAGATATAAACCAGGAACTTATAAGGCTCAGATATTAGTTTACCAGAAGCATGATTTACTCATTTATGTTACATCAAAGCTTATTGGCAATGAAACAACATCATTTGATGTAACTAGATATTTAAATGGCAATCTGATTATTTTACAAGCAAATTTAACTCGTGAAAAATATATAGATAGTTCATTGCCATTAAATCAATCTGTTGTGATTAAACCTGCTGATATGCAATTTTTAAATAAAAATAAGAACTTTGTCATGACATTTTGGTTTATTGATTGTATCTATTATGGCCAGCAAAGAGAAATCTATTATCAGTTTAAGTATTCAAAGCCAGAATCTAAGCATCTTGTGCAGGCACTGGTTGTTGCAACATCCACTTCTGTAGATTTCACACTTCTGAATCTGTCAAGCACCACTAATGCAACCCAGAAAAATGTATCTTCTGATAATACTGATTTAAATTTGATGGATGAAGATAGGCCATTTAAGGATTGGCTGTTAAATTTTAATGCATCACATTTTAAAGGAAATAATACTTTTACTAGCCCAGATACTTGTTTAAATATAAAAGACATTCCTTTGAATAATAACTATAGCTATGGATTATTCAGCACAAATTTTACAGTCAAAGGTATGTAAATAAGCCATTAATATTTTTGTATCTTGTAAATAATTTGAGTTTGTGTTAAAATGTACTTAAATTCAGATGATTATTTTCAGTATTTTTGACTTTAATATTCATATTTCAAATTATCTAATATTTTATTAATCAATTAGTTTTATAAAACTCATATTTGAAATTATGGAATTCTGAATTTATAGATTAATTAGTCAGCTCTTGAACTTGAGAAAAACACTTTTATATGAAAATATTGTTTAAATATGTTTTTGACAAATTTTGGTGTGATTAAATATATACATTACATCATGATAGATTATTTAGGAAAATATTTCAATTAATTTATTGAAATATTGTCATTCTTCATGTAAATGTTTCTTTATTTTCATGTTAGATTATCTGTCATTTTCTTCATGTAAATTTAATTGAAAAAAGAAAGGGCAAGCTGATAAAATAAATAACATGTTTTTTATATTTTTAGATCCTGTACGAGTTTCTCCAATAAATGGAACCAATTGGTTAATGGATGGAGAAATACTTAACATCACAGTATCATGCATTGGGTCTTCACCATTTAAATATTGTTTATTGATATTTCCTGGACTCTACAATGTGACTGGCAAAGAAACATGTGAAGAAGAACTGTTACTTAAAAACTGTAGTTTTAACATTCACCATCTGTTTACAGAAGATACAGAATATACAATACTGGTATTTATATCAAATTCTGTGTCTCAGGTGATAAAACCAATAGCAGTGAATATCTATAAAGTAACAAAACATCCTCAATTATCTGTAATAATTGTTCCTGTTGCATTTAGTATGGTGGCAGTGATATTAATTATATTTGGAGTTGCTTATTATGTGCAAAGTAAAAGAAGTTATACTGTAGAAGTGGCGGACTTTGATTTTGCCAATCAATCAAGTGATATGGAATATAAAACATTTGGTGAACGTCTAAGAGAAAGTGTTAGCAATTTGTTTTTAAAATCAAATGATTTCAATGAAGATGATGAACAAGTTTGGTCTCCCTCAAGAAAATATGGCAGTATGCAGTGAACCTTTAGTTCCATGGTAACAATAAAAATTGCAGAAAAGTTTGAAAATTCATTTTAATTTTGTATTATTTTTTATGCATCTCAATAATGAGGAAATTTTTTTCTAAATTTTAATTGTATATCTGTAATATTTGAGATCATTTTTAATTTTGATAATTGATAAAACTCCATATATTTTACATATTTTTCTTAATTTTAATGTAAGGTATTATTTTAATAAACAAGTTCATGATAAAGAAATTTTTGCACACCTTTTGCACAGAAATTAAACTTCTTGATTTATAAAAGCGTTATATTTTGCAAGGGAATTTGAATAATGGAGAATCAAAAAGTAAATCCAGTTTTTAGAATTTTTACTTTATTTCAGTTATGAATTTAAATTAAAATTCATCGGCAATTACTAATTTTTTTGTTCAGTCATCAAAATCGTTTTAATTGAAATGAAAAAAATTTCAAATTTTGTTGATAATGCTAAAAAAAAATAAAACCCCAACGCTTTTGTAAAAGTTTAATAAGTTCTTCAATGTAATCTCAGTCTCGAATTTAAGGGTCATCTTAATTTAAATGATTTTTATTAATTTTTCTCTGATTTTACCATAGCGAGCAGAAGCTCAGATTTACGATTTTTAATTTTTTGACAAATTAATTTAAAAAAATGCACATACGGTTGATAAGATTTTAAAATATTATAATTCGTAGATCAAAATATCTTAATAAGGAAACTAAAAAATGACTAAAAATATTAAATGAAGGTATGATTCATAACAGTTACTTTTGATCATTTTGAAATCGATTTAAATTTAACTTTTTCAAATCAGAATTTTTAATCATTATTAACATACGATGTTAATTTAATCATATTAACATACGAAATATCATTATTAATAGTTGCATATTTTACGTTTTTGAATTAATATTCACTTGAAATTATTATATATATATGAGAAATAGATATATAAATATATATATTAAATAAGGTATTATTGGTCTTAGTTAATTTCTTTAATATAACATTTAAAATATTCAAATTGAATTTACTACAATCACTGAAATCTCAAGTATATAAGTATAAAATTCTAAATAAATAATATTTACATTTCAAGTTACATTTCTGTCTAACTCAACATGTACAAGAATTAAAGTAAAATATTTTTCCATTTATTCTTTAATTTCCGGTCTACAGCGATACTTTTTAAATGTAATAAACTTTTCACTCCGCATAAACTATCCAATAATTTTTGAGATTCGACTTTTTTTTTAATTTAAAAACTCCAAATTCCAACTCTGCACAAAAAACTCATACTGACATTCACATAGTCGTTCTTTAAATTTTTATATTCTCTTACATTTCAGTTAACATGTACGTCCAGTCGCATATTTTTTAACATTCTAAATTATTTCTATAAATTGAAGCTGATGGTACGATTTATACTGCGCACGGTTTGCATGTGTGAGAAAATCCTGAGTGTAAGACAAATGATTAATATATAATTTACAAATTACTTACGTATTTCTTTAATAGATATTGATGTGATTTGTCTTATTTATTTGTCAATTGTTTTCTATTTCGAGAATAACTGAATTTTATTTTAAATCGTTTTGTCGTGATTAATATTTTTTTTCTTTTAAGTGCGACGGAAAAACATTTTAGACCAAAAATAACGAAATGAAATATTTAATGAATTCGAAAACTTAAAATAATTTCGTTGTGCATTGTGATTTTCGAAATTGTGATAGTTTCTTTAGTTTTATTATCCCTATGAAGGGAGTATTTAAATGTAATGTTTTGTTTTTTGTATAAAGATTTATGCCATTGTCATTTGTTTTTTGTTCGAAATATGTCTTTTTCCTAAAATGCTTACATATCTGATAAATTTAATTGTAACCAAAGATGATAGTAATCAGTAAATAAAAAATTTAATTTTGTATCTCATATTGCATTTTATAAAATAAAATATTTATTTTTACTATTAAAAAGAATTTGTTTTTTTATATGTGAAAAATTTTATCACCTGAATTCATTTTATTTAATTGAAGTTTTATTTTCGGGATTTTGGAATTTGTTTACTTATTGTAAAGTAAATGAAAAAAAAAGATAAAAACAAAATTTAATTAACATCATGATAAATTTATAAAATTTAATTATAAATTTTTTTGTCGATTTTGGAAGAAGCGTCACTTCTTCAAATTGACAGAAATGCTTAAATATTTGCTAAATGTACCAATCAAAGCTGTTTGACTTTTCCGATGATTATATTAGTCAAATTTAAATTTCATGCATTTTGATGTTTATGGCTATGTTAAATATTTAATCGCAACTTATCACGCGATAAAAATGCTTTACTCTGTTAATAATAAAATAATGAGCATACTGAAATATTGCGAAGATTTGCCGAATGAATGACTGAAAGGATTTTTATGACCGTACCTGAAACTCTGTGAGAGAACGTCGTTGAGCCTGTTGGATCCGAATCCAAAGTGACCATCTACGGTATAATTTAATCAATGTAATCGACCGCGGCCTTTTCCGAATGAGGTGCCGCTCGCCCCTATCCTGCCGAAAGCTCCGGTTCGCACGGACATTTCCAATGCATTCACTGTTTGCAGTCGAACATCATCGGATTTACCCCTCATCGCGACAAGATGCCGCGAAGAGGGTGGGTGGCAGTCTATGACAATCTAACCAAAAAAGGACTTCGCATTCTCCTTTGCATCAGTTTAGTGTTTCCATTTCTTTAGCATGCAGAATTTAAGCTTAGCGCAAAGCTGTTTTTGATTTCCGCCATTTTGGGATTTTTTTTCTTTTTTTCCCTCACTCGTTCTCCTCGGCCACCAAAGACGTAGGTTGAAGTCACGTCTGGATATCGGATGACCGAACCGGATGGAAAGCAGACGGCACATCGTTTGTAACATTCAGAATCATCGGCGGCATTTTCCTCATTCCCAAATGAATGAGAGGATCGGAAACGTTTTAAATCTAATCCAGAGTGCAGTTGAATGTCCGCCGACGAGAGCGATGGATGGGTCTTGGTATCTTAAATTCAGAATCAGCGGGAGAAGAAAGGAAAACGAAAATAAGAATCAAACGTCGGAAAACTGAAACTTTGGACTCGAGCAACATAAATGAAGATGATCAAGAAGAGACTTCGAAACCTTTCGCCGACCGACGAATCCCGTCTTATGTCCAGCCACCATTTTGTCCGGTCGAAAGTTTCCGTTTCCGGAGCTCCTCACTCGAACCTTATTAAAATGTCTGGAAAAATCGATTTCGGCACTTTTCCTTGGATCATCTCAAATTTGGGAATCGGAAAAGAATTTGGCGTTTTCCCCGGTTCGGGCATCGACTTCCTCAAACGTCCACTCTCCGGGTATTTTTTTGGTGAAACGGCAATTTGGAAAATTCTTTTTCGCATTGAGAATTTTTTTTTTTTTTTTTTTTTTTACAGCAACACATGGCGGAGATATTTTGCCCAGAGCCTGCTCCCAGTCTGCGGAATGCCTCTCCAAATTGTGCAGCAATGAAAATTGTTACCCTGGTAATTGCATTTGACATTTACATTTGATACGGGAGCACAAGTGCCGCAATCTTCGCGATCAAATAATATCGGTGTCCGCCTTAGACGACGAAGCGGTTTTCGTTTTTACTTCCCACGGAGGCGGAGTCAAACGCGGGAAGCTTTCGAACCTGTACCAAAGTCAAGCAACTCGCACAGTATTCAGAAAATCTTAGATGTTGCACAACTAGTCAACAATTGCGGGTCTTGTAACATTTACGACGAAACGTACAATGAGAGAATGAATTACAACGGGATCACAAAAGACATAAACGATATTAAAAGCTATTATATACTTTAAACATTCTTATCTTCAATGCCAGAACTTCATTAGGTAATAGGTTCTGAAAGAAAATACCAATGCACAATTTTTAGTTTCCGCCGGTTGTTGACGGGAAAGCTGAGCTTTTATTGTGCTTGGGGAAGCTGCTCGGATTTACTGCATCACCTTAAATCATTGGCGTTTATGCGAGGTAAGTGCACTGCACGGTAGGACGGCTTTGCCCGCGATATTTTGGGGATCACCGAACGCATTTCGGGAGCTTTTTCTTTTGATTTTCTCCAAATGTTGAGCTCCGAGCAATTTTTATCCGTAAATCGCTGACGCTGTTGTCACTTGAGGAAGTTGCAAATTGATTCAGTAATAGAATTGTAATTTTAGGCCTTTTACACTTTTTTGCCACATATGCGGATAATTAAATCATTTTTAATTTTTTGCTTTCATTTTATCCAAATCTATATTAAATTTATAAATGAACAGTGAGAATAACAAAAAGAACAAGAGTCTTGACTAACATCCGTATTCTCTAATAATTTTCTAAATAATTTATGTCGATTTATATTAATATCATGCTGATTTTTATTATTTTTTTTCAAACGATAATGAGGCTTTTCCATACAGAAAAATAAATTGCATTCTGAAGAGTGAAAAGAATTATGTTAGACTTTCTGAAATAATAATAATAAATTGCTAAATTTTATTAAAATATTATCTTTGTTTAATATGTAAAACATTCATACCTAACATCTAATAAACAGATTTTTTACACGATTTTGTTTTTATTAACTTCAGTTAAAAATTTACGTTAATTCAGTTTCATTTTAATAATCTACAATTAAACAAGATTCGCGAAGAAGCAAAAATATCTTGCCTTTTTTTGGCTTATTTGAAATACATATAATTTTGATTTTTTCTATTTCATGATTTATGCGCGAAAAATATAAACCTATGGGAATTTATAGTATTGTTACGTATTTAGAATTAACTTTTTCACCGAATAAGCTGGATAACAAAACCTACCGTAGGAGCAATCAGTTTTATTTTTACTCGTATTAATTTATCTTCATTTCCTATATTTTCTTTAATAAAATTATTCATTAGTATTATAACCCTTGAAACATTTTAAAGGATCATGTTATTATTTTAATTATTAAATTTTTATTTTGTAATAAGATTTATCTGTAAAAATACATATTTCTTATAGATATAAAGACAGGTTATGAGATGAGAAATAAATATTTTTAAGTTTGTAAATGATTTGTTATGCGAATAGTCATAAATTCAAAATTAATCAGTATTTGATCGATTTTACATTTCTATACATAAACAATATGGTACAAAGTTGAAATTATGAGAGAATATAAAATTTGAGGAGTTAAATTTTTTATATTTAAAACATCTGACACTTCATATTTCCTGGTCATTTGATTTGTCAGGCAATGATATTATTTCATATAAATTGATGATAGGCTTTGACAATATGTGAATATTACACATTTGGATCCTTGGATCATTGCTCTTTGTCAATTTTTTAATAGAGTTTAAAGTAGAGATAAGTTTTTAGGTAAACATTTACCGTCAGCATTTAATCGAACAATTTACATAAATATTTGTATACTTTTTATGTTTTTTTAGTTTCATAGAAAATTTGTTATATAAAGTCTTTCTTTATATGTATTGGTTGTATTGGATTTCTCCTCCTCCCTTAAAATGCAATCCCAAGTTCTGATAGCGAAAAATAAAAATATAATCGAAATTTGTGAGTAGTTTCAAGTAATACTGAAATTTTTTTTTCGCAAAGCTGTTTAAAAAAATTACATGGTTTAGATGAAATTTAAAGTAAAACTACAACGTTTTAATATGGTTTGAAAAACTTGTCTGAAATTGCCTTTTAAAAGTGGAAGAATTTTCTTTTTTCCCCAGTGTCGAGACTATTATTTAGAGTACATTTGCAGGAGATTATATGCTCGAAAATAATCTAGTGGGAAATCGCGAAAAATAGGTGAAATCTTAAATGACGGGTAAATCTATTTTGCGGGTAAATCTAAGGCTCGAGCAGTTCATCTATGCTTATATTAAAAGTATGAATAATAAAAATTTTTAAAATGCAATAACAAAAACTGATATTCAAAATTTGTTCATTTCAAACAAATGGCGCACATGTGTTACAAATTATTGCTTGCCACAATTAATTAAAATTTATAATTCAAGAATAATATTTAAAAAGTGAAATATTAACATGAAACAAAATCTTTTTTTTATAAGTCTAATATAAACGACAGAATGTTGCAACGAAGAAAAATATTTGGTTTTTAGTTGTTTGAATTGCTTTAACATCCAGATGCAATATAATTTTGTAAATTTTTCTTATTCTCCTGATTCGGGTGACTGGGGGATCACATCACATAACCGAAAGAAACGGAAAATAAATTTAACATTACATATATGTCATATTGTTACATGTTATGTCGTTAACATAGTTTTAAGAAGTAACATCTAAATTTATCAATTCGAAGACACTTTTAATATATTCCATTTCAATTTTTTTTTTCTTAAAAACTAAATTTTTTAAATTGATCCGCTCAACATGTAATGAAAAATTATCTTCTGTCATGAAGTTGCTTAAATATGTGGCAATCAATTCACACTGCATGTAAATTGTGTCTTTTTAAAACTTTTCTTCCCTGATAAATGAGATAAATGAAAATATTGGAAATGAAATTAAATATGTGGAAAACGCATCATCGCGCCAGCTTAACTAGAGCAAAATTTAGTTTAAATTAACAGAATGTTCCAAAAAGCTAGTAAGACCACTAAAAAGAAAAAATAAAAAGCACAAAATAAAATAAAAAATAGTACTTATCTTTCATTGCAAAGTTTGCGAATTGAAGAGAAACAATAATGAATGCCGGAGAAACGGATTTCAACCAACGAAAATTTGAAATTACTGATTATGTGGTAATGGCGGTCATGCTAATAGGATGCTCGTTAATTGGTCTCTATTTGGCACTCAAAGGAAAGAAAAGCACGGATGCCGCGACCGAATATTTGATGGGTGGAAAAAACATGAAAGTCTTTCCCATTGCATTGTCTCTCATTGCCAGGTAAGGTTAAGAGAATCATATCGCATGCTACTTTCGCTCCGACTCTCGAGCTGAAAATATTAAACATTTCAAAAGGTTCTAAGCTGAAAAAGGGATCTCGGTAATTTGGCCTCCGTAAGAAGCGTTCATTATGTAATAAAATGCCATTAATGTTAATACGGATCAGTTCGTGGCTTTCACGCTCATCCCAGATCTGTCTTTTAAATTTTTATTATACGAATTCTGTATGAGATGCCATTTAATCGAGTTTCGCAACATATCGAATATACACGTATTTTATATTTATTTATTTCAGTTTCATCTCCGGCATAACGCTGCTGGGTAATCCGACTGAAACTTATCTATATGGTACACAGTTTATGTTTTTTCCGATAGCACTTATCGTCACCGGAATAATTGCTGGCTATATTTATTTACCGGTTTTTCATGACATGCAAGTTACGTCTACCTATCAGGTTGGTAAAACTGGATCGAAATTATAAATCTTTACGTTTCTAAAATGAAAAATTAATCAAATCGACAGCACACATCTATTTCATTTTAGAGATTTATCAAAATAGAAAATGTTCGCGAATGCGACGTGAAATAAATGAGATTACAGTTATGAACTGTGAGATAAATTGAGGAAGGCACAAAAAGAACTGAAATTCATGATCTCATATTTTTAATTTCTTGATAAAGAATAATTATTTACTTGTTTTATTATTGTAATTTCAGTATTTGGAAAGGAGATTCAATAAAAATGTGCGATTGTTGGGATCTCTGATGTTCACGATAAGTTTGGTAAATATTTTTACTGGTGATTTGCGATTCAGAACTTTTCGATTTCGGATCCGAACTCTTGAAAGTGGACTGATTGAGCAACCGTTGAACCCAGTTATTTTTTTTTAAGGATGTTAAACCAAAAGTTAAAAGTACGAATTGAATAGCGAGATTTACGCAAAAATCAGTACTGAAAGGATTTTGCGAAAAAATAATACAAAAAATCGCTTCTGTTTTCTTAAATGTAAAATAAAAATGGCGACGACAACAGCAAATATCGATGTAACGGAAGTTGATTTTGCAGATTTCAGAATTAATGGCAAAATTTCCTAAAACGAGGAATTAAGGCACTAACTGAAATTTCCATCTCCGGTTTATAACGAAAAGCTGCGAATGAAGAATTCGTTTTCTCTTTTATGAATTCTATAATGATATAAATATATACTTCAAAAAAAAAGTTCGCTTATTTATTTCTGATTTACGTAGCTTAGTCGTTTCTGATTTTCTTAGTAAGAATACTCATTTTCAAACAATATTTTTAACCTTATTATCGACATTGATGAACTTTCCGCGATCACATTAATTGATTAATTAAATTCTCGCCTTAATGTTATAGTATGTACATTATTCCTTGCTATAACGTACGATATTACATGTAATTATAAATATATGAATTTATTTGGAAAATATTAATCTTTTGTATTGCGCTTTTACAGATCTGCTGGCTGCCAATAGTTATTTATGTACCAGCATTGGCGTTTAATCATGGTAATATAAAAATTTGATCATAATTAGAAACAATATTTTCGTATAGTATTAATGTACATAATTAAAACCATGTTTTTAACACAAATGATAAAAACATATTTTTTTAACTTATGTAGTCAGATAAATTTTTTTTCTCATCTTCATAATTAAATTAATTCAGATATTTCTTTTTTCTTTTCTCTCATATTATTGTATAAATATATTCATAGAATTGTGATATTTTTTAAAAATTTGCATACATTTTTATTTTTACATTAATCACTTTTCTTTGAATTTCTTTAAAATATTTATTTTTTCAGAACCATTTCATTTTATAAAAGAAAAATAATGATTGTTATTTTTAAAGAACTGTCTTTGCTTACACTTATGATTGTTGAAGGAAACCAATTATCAACCTGAAATATTGATTCATTTGGTTATCTGTTCTAAGGGATATAAAATATTTAAGCCTTTTAAAATATCCAGATAGAAGAAACAAATAATTTTTTCACTAATATCTTTTTCATTTTATTATGATTAAAATCATATTTTTTTTTATTATTACATCCTTCAAAGATGAATCACCTAAACATATTTTAAAACCTATGGAATTTGAGTTTTCTTAAAGACATCTAATTTCAGTTTCAGGAGTTAATGTTCACATCATTACCCCTTGTTTGTGTATAGTTTGCATTTTTTATACAGCACTGGTAAATTTTGTGTTTTATTTATTATCTGTACCCACATAAAATGAAATAATTGAAAATTCTTGTCTTTTTCTTAAAGGGTGGGTTGAAAGCGGTGGTCTGGACTGATGTCATACAAACTTTTATGATGGTCGCGGCAATGATAATGGTCATAGTGAAAGGCATTGCAGATATAGGAGGAATAGATGTCGTTTGGAAAAGATGCTGGGAAAGTGGCAGGATTGAATTTCCCAGGTATGACATTTCGTGATTATTTTTTTCAAAGTTTTGGAAAAAACAGTTTGTAATGAAGACTTCTACTATCTAATATTGTGTGAATAATCAATTTTAGTTTGCAAATGGACTTTACGGCTAGACACAGCATTTACGGTATTCTCATCGGAGGTACACCATATTGGCTACAGACAAGTATTTTAAATCAAAATATGATACAGAGATATCTAGCTCTACCAACCCTGCATCACGTCCGTCGGTATGTTATATTTATAGAAAAGTATTAAATTTAGAATAAACAAACAAAAATGAAATTTTTTAGGTGCATAAAGAATTTTAATAAATGTTTAACGTAAGAGGATTGAGTCGTGCCGATCTTTTCAGGGCCCTTTGGATTTTTGTATTAGGTACGATTTTTATGATTTTTATCTGCTGTTCCTCTGGTCTGGTCATTTATTCCATGTATCACGACTGCGACCCATTATCCACGAAAATAGCTAAAGCCCCAGATCAGCTGCTGCCATTGCTAGTAATGAGAGTTCTGGGAAGCTTTTCTGGCATGCCAGGGTTCTTTGTCGCCGGAATATTCAGTGCTGCTTTAAGGCATGTCACTTTTTGAGGCAAGCTGCAACGATTTTGTCAGATATTTTCGTAAAAATACAGTAACACTTATCAGGTCTAGATGTGTTAATAATAGGATTTTTGTGACCTCTGAGAAAAATAACTTTAAACTGCAATTTCCTTTTCAGTTCACTATCAACCGGTTTAAATTCCATGGCAGCTGTTGTTCTGGAGGACTTCATAAAGCCTTATATACCGAGAAAATTGAGCAACAGAACTACAAATATCATCTTGAAAAGCGCCGTACTGCTTTTTGGTGCACTTTGCATTGGTTTAGTGTTTGCCGTTGAAAAGTTAGGAACGGTTCTTCAGGTATGTAAGTCGTTCTCAAATATTTATATCAACTGTTTAAGAGAAAAGGATTATTTCATGAATTATTATTGTATGTTTCAGTTGTCTTTGAGTCTGTCATCCATTACGAGCGGTCCTGGCTTTGCAATTTTTTCAGGAGGTATTTTATTTCCATGGATGAATAGCAAGGTAAGGCTCGCCTGAAAAATAGATCTTAAATCTTCTACAAATAGTTTATTCTATATATTTGGTTATGTAGTTATACATATTACCATACCAATGTATATTGGTAAATCATGTTATGTATTTAATAGTTTATTCTATATATTCTATATATATGATACGTATAACACGTATCATTTGAGTTGACAAAGACAGATCTGATACCACTGGGTCGAGTAAAAAGTTAATTTCATATTTTATTAGTAAACATCGTTAAACAAGAAGTATTTGAAATAAAAAATAAATTAACGTCAACCCAATAAATTCAAAACAGAAACAGAGAAGCGAAAAAAATTAAACTGACTTCTAAAATTCTTTCATCCGAAACCAGAATTACAATATCTATAAATTATTGACATTTTCATATATTTCAGGGTGCATTCTACGGAGGTTTAGCAGGAATCGCTATTAGTTCGTACATCATTTTAGGTGCACAGAATGCAATAGCTAAAGGACGTTTAAAAGTTCCTAGAAAACCTATATCGGTTGAAGGTTGTACATATTTTTTTAACAATTCGAATACTGTTACAGTTATTCCACATATAGAAGAAAAGTAAGTCTACTTTAGGGATTCTCTAAAATTAATGAATGCAGTCTTAAATATTCTAAATTTAGGGTAAAAGAAAAATAAAATCTGAAATTTATCAACTAACATTACTGTTTATTAATGTTTTATCGTCGATAAAAAGAAAAAGCTTTGAATTCTAATGAAATTATTTTAAATTTTTTTATTACAATGATTTTCATAAATTAGAAGATTCTCAATTTTTAAATTTTGGAGAAACTAAGAAATTAGTAAAAATATTCTGACTAATCAAGCTTTTATTGATTTTCTTTTGAAACATAATCTTAAATAAAATGGATATTCAACAACCTTGATTTTCTGTAAAATTGATATGTAAAATATGTTTTTATTCTTCTAGTGAAATTTTCGCTCTATTCAAGATGAGTTATCTTTGGTATACAATTTTTGGAGCAGTTATTACATTCATTATAAGTTTGATTATCAGCTTCATGACAGGTTCAACAGATCTCACCGAATTAGATCACTTATGCCTATCGCCTGTAATTAGAAAATACTTCGTTGATAAGAAGAAAATACCATCGAAGCAACATGAACATGAACCTATGGTTGCGCTTAAAAATGATATGGTCGATACTTTATGATTTAATAATTTAAGAAAAAAAAATGTTTTAACTGATGTAAAATTATTAATAAACATAGCACCTAGTAAATAATGAATTTATCAAATTACATTCGAATATAAAATTAGTTCGTATCTGTTTTAATTTCAAATTTAGTTACGCTTTTCCGATGGCATTTGAAAATAAAATCAATGCTTAAATTAAATATGAATATTTATTTCAGATGGAGAACGCAAATAATCAGAACGAACATTGATGCTGGATCACGATTTAACAAATTTGTCAACAAAGCTTTTTTGAGCAAGATACATCGGTAAAAATATATTATTTTAAATTTCAAAATCAGAAATGATCGTTTTAGTCACTCATTCTTTGTATTTCATGTTTATTATTATGATGGTATTTTATACGATGATCATGGAAAAATATGACATGCAATAATTGAGGTTAAATTTGGCTTGGGAAAACGATGTTTTAAAATTTTAAAAGAACAGATGTTATAATTCGAAGGTATGGAGAAATATTTAATCTCACGATTAAAAAAAGATTGTTTATAATCAAACTGTAATATTGGCCAATTAAATAATAATAGATTTTTGCGAGTAATTTGCAAGTATAACATTAAATAAATTTTATTTTCTTAATACAATAATTTTATTATTTTTCTTTTTAGTACACTTTTTTGTGATAATCCCTCAAAGCTAAATAATCAAAATCAATTTTCAGCTATAATAATATCTAATAAAATATTCGTTTTTTAATATCGTTATTTTAAAATTTTTATACATATTGTACCGAAAATTACCTTGATACATTTATGAATGTTTTTAATGAAGCTGCATTATTACTCTAGAATGGTTAATATATTCTATCTTTTTGTGATTTCCACTTCGAAAGGTTGTGGAGCTTGAGTAAATCCGCTTAAACATATTGTAGATGGCATCGGATGACCCTTTGGAAGACTGAATCGAAACTGTTGAATCATGGACGTAAAAAACAGAAAGAGGAAACTTCTCGCAAGTGATTCGCCCGGACAAATTCTCTTTCCTGCAAACAACAGGAATAGTGGTGAGATTCGAGAAAAATTTGAGAATATAAGTTCAAATCATACGGCGATGCATGTGAGAAAAATAAAAAAGGACTTGCCGGCGCCAAAAATAGGAAGCTCTCTGTCCTTTCTGAAAGCACCTTCGGAATTCAAGAATCGCTCAGGCCTGAAATTTTCCGGATCACCCCAGTATTCCTTGTCTTGCAGCACGGACCAAAGACTTATTATCATCATACAGTCTTTCGGTATGGTGTATCCGTGCAGAGAAGTTTCTTGTAAGCATTTGTGAGGGACGGTTGTGCTGGCTATAGTGTTGCATCTGGCAACCTCCGCGAGAAATGCTTCAACTTTATGCAAACTTTGACGAAAAAGAATTATTAAATTAATTTTTAATCGGTAAATTGCTGCACAGCGTGATCAATAAGTCTGTACGAATTTATAATATGCTTCTTATTCATGTTTATAATTGGTAACTAGGTAGACAATGCACCACCTTAGATAATGCACCAATAAACTAAAGTTTTGGTTTTTGAAACTTTACTCTCTCAAAAATAAATAATTTTAAACTGAAACAATTTGGACAATGGTTGAGTTAAATTCGGCCGATAAATTTACCTTTTCTTATCGTTTAGAACTGGCTTTCGATCGCGTCCAACAACCGATACAATTTCCCGATGAAGTTCTTCCTGTAGATCCGGATACAGCACACTGTATAAAAGACCGAATCCGAGAGAGTTTCCGACTGATTCTGCACCGGCCGAAAAGAATTCCGTGCAGATATTTCGCAATGTTAGTTCGCTGAATGATGGATGCAAATTCGCATTTCTGTCTAATTCGAAAAGGTAAACATCTATGAAATCGCGGGGTTCTTCTCCTCTCGTCAGGCGGTGCTCCTTGAAAGCTCTCTAAAATTGACAAGTATAATTTCAACGAGTTCAGAGATATTAATATTGAAAAGCCAACTTTGTCTCTTGGACTTAAAATAGCTTATGTAAAAGTACATAAATCATAAAAAGAGACTTCTTCCCACATGTACTTATGTATGCAGTTTTCATATGAAATGGAAAAGAAGTTAAATTCACTTCAATAAATGAATTTTTTATTTGCATCTGATCTAGCGTTAGGCCGAAAAATAATGGAAATCAGTGAATGGACCTACTAAATAAAGCCAAAAGCAGATCCTGAAGAAAATCAGGCTTTCCTTTAAAATGTCATCGTTGAAACCCACTTTTACTGATGCTTAAAACTTGTTTCCAGTTTTTCGGCCGTTGTAATAATAGTATAAAGTTTCATTTTATTATATAGTATAAACTTTATTACCTCGAAAAAATTTTTCAAAAGATTGTGCAGCTTCTTTTCTGCTTTAACAGATTTTATGAATGGAAGAAATTTTGATAGAATTGGGTGACGGTTGATAAAGTTGCCTCTCACGGTTCCCATTCGAAATCTGTTCTGAAGGCAGTCGAATAAATATCGCAGTTCAGAGTCACCGTGAGAGAATCTTCTTCCACCCAACATTGCCCACAGCACGTTGACTGCAGACATAGTGAATAGACCACTCACCTGATGCATAATATATTGCCAAATGTAAAAATCCAAATCTAAAGGTCGAAGATTTCCTTATTTGATACGCTATAACGATGGCATTTGCTTTGAATATTTTTATACCTGTAAGGTTTTATGTTTTTCAAGATAACTGCTGAAAAAATCCTCAACTTCTCCTAGAATGACGTCTTCGATTGTATTCTTCCCGAAACCAAAATCTCGTAAATGTCTCAGCGTGAATCTTCTTTGATTAGTCCAAAAATCCCCGTCGCTGAACATTACACCTTGGGAGATAGATCGTAGAAGGTAAAACTTATTTTTAATCTTGTTAAAAGAAAAAAAAATGTCGCGCTGACATTTCCCTGCGGCACCCCTTCAACCCGCATGTTGTCTTGCGACATGCCCTAAAATCAAAAGTTTGTTAATTCCAAAGAAAGAAAATAATTCCTAAATTTTACACTGCAGATCAGGGACGAGCAGTAACTTTGGCTTCCTCAAATGGTTCCGTGGAAGCAAAATTGCCCGGAGACTCGTACGAAACATTCAAATTCCAAAGCTAGACATTTAGGTAAAATGTTAGCGAATAACGTACGAAGTACGGTGTCGACCATGAACGTAAGCAAAAACATCTCAAGTTCCGTTTTATGTTGGACTGCGGTTTACCTGGTGCACCCTACGTTGCAAAGTTTACTGGGCGAACGTTAAAGTAATGCGGTTTTAAATGCAAAGTACAAAATTATGGTCACTTTTGTAAGTAAAGTGTTCGGCCGTTAACCGATAATTTGTCTTTCGAAAAGGTGCGCTCGACTCCTCTTCATCGCGTACCTTTCCCTTCCATGTTGAAATCCGGTCGTCCCTGGAATTCGTTCCTTTTTAGCACTTCTTCCACTTCCTTTTTACCACAAATAAGTACAACCGAACGGAAACCGAATTTCATTCCCAAAATAGGTCCATAATTTTCTCTTAACTTTTCCATGGTGAAGTGGAAATTGTCCATTTTCATAAACAACGCGGAACCGAATATGGGAACGATCGGTGGACCTGAAAAATAGAAAAATTTAACTTTTTTTCAACATTTTTACGAATTAAGATATGTATCTTTATGTTTGCATTACAGTGCAAGATCCACTTTACTCATTTGTTATGTATAATAATATCATGTTGTATTATAGGAAAGTCATACTGATAAAATGTGACGTGACTGATGTCACATACGTCAATACATAAATATTGAAATGTGCGTGAAAATACTTTAAAATATTTTACGTCTCTCTTTGAGTATAATTATGAAAATTATTCTTTGACTCAATTAAGATTCACGTCCCGACATAACTATGCGTCACTAAAAGCCGAAAACAAGCCAGTTCATGGATTTGAGTTCTTTAAATTAAATTTTTTTTGTCTTTTGGGTTAAATACATTCCTAAAAACCTTCAGAGACATAAATTCAGTTAGTTAACGCGACAAATTTGTCCGATTGTTCATCTCACTTGTCGCAAATCGAAAAAAACATAAAAACTGATTCACTCACAATACCTGGAGGAAAATTTTTCGGTCTTCTGATGGCCCACAAAAGGAGAAAGAATGTCGCCGCTGCTACGGTTGCGAATATTAAGTTAAACATTTTTTTTTTGTTTTCGGAGTGTTTAACAGTTTTATTTTGTTGAGAGACAGGGAGATGAGGAAGTTGACTGTTCCACTGCGGGCCACGAGCGAAGAAGCCATTTCTTTATCATCCCGATTAGTTATCGCAATTCAAGCACGACGTCTGTGCGTGCGTCCACTCGGTGGATCGGCGGTCAGTCGGGCCTCAGACTTGCGAATATTTTTCCACTTTTCGAATGTCGCTCGATCGTTTTACTCCGGTCAAAGCTGGGTTTTCGTTTCGGAAAAAAAAAAAAAAAATACGTCTGCAAGCAACTTAATAAGTATCCGGAGAGCTCCGAAATTTGAGACTTTCCTAATCGATTTCACAGCCTTCTCTTCTCATTTTACGGGGCGGGGGAAATGGCCATGCGGAGATTGTTCCCCGACCAATTTGCATCGGGTTTGGAGAAGCCACGCGGATAAAAGGGAAGTTAAATTGTCAGATAAGTTAAACATTTATCGAAATTACATAAGATGAATTTAATGATCAACCGAAAGATGTAAAAATAATGAAATGAATGGGTTAATCATTTAATAAAAAATGGTTCTTATTAGAAGTGAACGGACCCATTACTTTAAAAGAAAAAGAGCTGCGATTTTTAAATTTTCTAATCAGGGACTCAAATTTTCTAATTTATGTGACTGAAATTTAAAAGTAAAAATTTTCAGATAAGAATTTAATTAAATCTTTACACAGATTGCCTATTCTAAAAATAAGTATAAAGAAAATTATTTTTTATGACTTTAATATGAAATTCTGTGTATGAAAATAAATCAGTATGTTTATAAGCTAAGACGTATATATGTATTATTTTATGATATTGAACATTAGAGAACAATATATATAAGTATTTTAAATACAGCACACATTGCTTTTTCAAAACATAAAAAATTATAATAATCATTTAAAATCTGCTAATCATTACTCTTCGCCACTGAAATTTTTAAAAAGCTTAAAAAATTTTTTGTCCTATATTCAAATGAAATTTATTAGACTAATGAAGATTCAGAATATATATTCTTAATTAAAGTTTTTCAAAGAAGGTAATTCTATTAAATAAATGTTATCCAAAACTATAAAATAGTTTACATATATAACTGTATAATAGTTTATATATATAACTAAATAAGTTTGTGTATATATAACTATAATTATATATCTAATAAAGATAAAACTATATAATAGCTCACGTAAGAATTTTTGAATTTATTTTTAAATTTGCAATAATTTGTATATACACTTATAAAATTTTTATTCATATTTCAGTTATTCATTTTAATTGATACTGGAATATCCATGAAATTAGGCAAAACGGTAGTCCTATGCATTACTTCTTTTTTAATTTAAAATTTATCAATAGAATTTGTCCCATTCACTTATTATCGAGTGATTTTATAAATTTTTAAATTAATAAAAATCAAGCCTCTGAAGAAATCTTTTATTTTTACGAAGGAGTGAATTACCTTCTTGAGTATATACAGGGAAAAAAATTAAAAGAAGGTCTGAATATCAAATTCTTTTTTGTCACGAATTTTTATAGAACAACAATTGGATTTGGTTTAATTATTCTGGTTTTCGACTGATGGAATTTAACGGGAGCAAACGGAAATTCTCTTGAATAATTATTTTACCAAAAAAGATACCTGATTTAATGTGATTTATTCAAAGACTAATTTCCGAATTGTTTTCTTCGTATTCATTCCCCAATTTCGGTACGAGAATGTAAACTTTAGTGAGACTATTTCTTTTTTTTTTTTTTGTTTTATTAAATGATAAAATTTAAACATCTTAGGTTCAACACAAATCAATCCGCGCAAGGGAAAAATGTCGCCAACTCTCGCACCCATTGGTTCTTGACAAATTAAAGTCGGTTTTTAAAAAGACAATATGGCGCATTTGAATTGACAGTGAAATAAAAACTTAGCTTTACAAATTCTGCATATTCTATTTATGCAAAATTTTGGTAGGAATTTGGATGTATTAGCCCAAGGATTAAAATCTGGGATATCAGGACTAATGAACCTCGCCACCCAAACATCCGATTCAGCCAGTGGAGTTTATTTTGTTAATTTTAACCAGGATTGCACGTACGTAAAAACAATGATTTTCAATATATTTTTCCTTTTTAAAACGGGCGAACCTGTCTTGAAGCATCGACCAAATTATAAATTTCCACGTCGGAAAATTTTTCTGTTAATAATTTTTAATGAACATCCGTTGCGAGAGCAGTTCAAGGGACCTTGGAGAAAAAAAATATAACTGAAAGAAAACAAAGACTATTTGAAATCAGCTGTTGAATGAGCCTATTACGTCATTAAATAAATTCTTATTTCTCAACATTCTTTTGGGTCAATGATAAATCTTCCCATCTGTTTAAGGTTACTAAATTTATGTTTTCATTATGACTTTCAGTAAATAAGAATCTAGAATTTATAATTTTTTTTAGGGATAACAAAGGCAGAACGTTTAAATTAAATTTCTTTTTCTCTTTTTTTTGTGATGAATTTTTGTAAACATTCATCAAACAGGAGTAAAACTATTTATTTTTAAATGTTTTATGTAAAATTCAATCAATGAAAAATGAGATGAGAAATAACTTTTCAAACACTGCTTCATCTTTTATGAGTTTTTATAACAATTACTTACTATGGGTCCAAATCAAAAAATTTAAAATTTATCTTGGAGTGAATAACTTGTCTTAGAAAGCAAACTAAATAGAGTGAATGGTTTTGTAAAATGCAGAAATATTTATTGTGGCAAATTTGTGCCTTGGTTAATAAAATTAAATGTTTTCAAAAATATAATTTTTTTTAATTTTACACATGAACCATGTATGTTTGTAATTATAATAACATTCAGAAGAGATGAAAATAAATCATCATTTCTCTTATGAAGTTTTCTTAAGATTTTAATCAAATTTTTTTACAATGAGGTCTAAAAAAATTTCATAAATTTTTAAACTATATGTACAGCTAGTTGCTTGTAGATTTTTATTTTAAAAAAAGTTTAAGGAATTAAAATTGCTTATAATTTAATATTAAGTATAAAATTAATTAGTAGATAAATTTTATTTTTAGATCTTTAGCAGTTGGCACTCGGACTGGATACAAATTATTTTCTTTAAATTCTATTGACTCTTTAGAGCAAATTTATGAAAATGGTAAATATTTATCACATGAAGAAAAAAATTTTTCCTTTTTTTCCTATGCTGTCTACTTTAAAGTTGTTTTTAATTAAACTCTTTTTATGATTTAGAGGCTGAAGATGTCTGTATTGTGGAACGTTTATTCTCTAGTAGTTTGGTTGCATTTGTATCATTATCATCTCCTAGGAAGTTGAAAGTTTGTCATTTTAAAAAAGGCACAGAAATATGTAATTACAGTTATTCAAACACAATTTTGGCAGTCAAATTGAATAGATCTGTAAGTTTTAATGGAAAACATTTAACTCCAATAAGTATCTTCTCTAATAAATATTATCATTCTGTAATTCATTTTTTTAGAGACTGGTGGTTTGCCTAGAAGAATCTCTTTACATTCATAATATTAGAGACATGAAAGTGCTACATACAATAAGAGATACACCTCCAAATCCTTCAGGACTTGTTACTTTGTCAATATCCACAGAGAATTGCTTCTTGGCATATCCTGGATCTAATACGATTGGTGAAGTCCAAATTTTTGATGCCAATAACTTGGTAGGTTTTATTAGTTTTCAGTTGAAAACACTTTATTTTTCCAAAATTTTACTGTTAGAATTTTTTTGATTTAAATTTTTCAATCTTAATTTATATTACTTATTTAGCAACATTTCTAGAATTATAAAATTACCATTTAAAAGACTATCACAAAAGCTGTCATAATATATTTTATTTAAAATCTACATAAAAGAGCATTGAATTATTTGGATATTTATGGACAGTGTACGCCATTCTGTTGGTAAATTTATATGTAATGAAGTAGATTCGAAGTACTAATTTTAAATTCGAAGATATAAGGTCCATTATTTTCATATAATTTGGTAAAATATAATTTAATGTTGCATTGTCCATTATTTCCTTTTTAGCACGCCAAAATTATGATACCTGCACATGACTCTCCACTAGCTGCCCTTGCATTTTCACCTTCTGGTAAAGAAATTGCTACAGCTTCTGAAAAAGGGACAGTTATTCGAGTGTTCGCAATTCAAGATGGCTCGAAACTGTATGAATTCAGACGTGGTGTAAAGCGTTGTGTTTCAATATCTAGCCTAGTTTTCAGTACAGATTCCAATTATCTTTGTTGCTCCAGTAATACAGAAACGGTTCACGTTTTTAAGTTGGACGAACCTAAAGAAGCGTAAGCACCAGTTATTTTAAAATGAATATTTACATCTTTATTTAACAAGTGAGAAGGGGAGAATTAAAATTTTTTAAGCTTTTTCTTCGAGTTTTTTTGGAATTTATAATTATAATCTCAATTTATTTTTCGTTTAAACAAAGTTTTTTTAACATTTTGTTTTCAAAAACATATTTATATATTTACGTTTGGGTTACTTGTTACAAGTTGGTCCCTTTATGTTTTAGCATTCGACAAGGGGTTGAAGATAATCAGAGCTGGATAGGATATTTAACTAAAGCCGTAAGTGCCAGCGCCAATTATCTCCCTACGCAAGTTACCGACGTTTTTAATCAAGGCAGAGCATTTGCGTCTGTACATCTTCCATTTCAAGGAATCCGGAATATTTGTGCTATAACAAAGTAGGTATAATTAGTAATCAATTATATTATTAAAGATTTTAGCGAATGGAATATCGAAGTAAAATTTTTTTTAAATAAATATTCAGCCGTAGAATTTGTTTTCATCATGAACTGCCATAAAATTTTTTCGCGATTACTATTAAAACTAAATATTTTTATATTTAATGGAAATTTATGAATTTTTCATAGAATTCAGAAAGTTTTGCGATTGTTGGTGGCCGCTACAGATGGGTTCCTCTACATTTACAATTTGGATACGAGCGGAGGCGGTGACTGCATCTTGGCTAAACAGCATAGGTAACACTAACGTTTCTAATTCAAGAAATATAAAATGAATTTAAGCTATTAGGAAAATTGGATTATCGAAAACAACTAAAAAAATAAAAGAATCTAGTAAAAATTGATGAATAAGAGAAGCAGAAAATTCTGAATTTTTTTGATTTGAATTACTGAAAATTCTTTTACATCAAAATCTTTTATCTTTATGTAACTCATGAAAGTAAATGGTATGTTCATAATCGTATTATTATTTAATTTTTTCATAACGAAACAAATTTTAATTAAAGTTGGTGTGTTGGGGACGCTGCTACTTCATCCAGATTTGGTAATCGAGACACCGCAGCCGCTTCTCGGAGTGACCAACCCGATGGAAAAAGTCAGAGAACGACTGAAAATATACCGAACCCAGGTGAAATATTGATAGTAAAATTACTATTTAATTTTATTTTAATCCACTTGAGATCACATATTTAAGAAAGACTAAATTTTAACTTCGAACTCGCAAGTGTTGTACTCTTAACTAATTTTCACAGTTAGGTTCATAAAGTTGTTTTTAATGCCTCTTTTGATCAATTTTAAACTGATCAAAAGTAATTTAGTTTAAAGTAAGAAATTGTTCTTAGCTAGAAAATTTCAAAAAAACTTTTTTATTAACGTACTCATATTTTTTTTTCTGTCTCAGCCAGTTCACTGGGATGCTGAAAGTGCTGATTAATTGGTGAGCATGAACGTGAAATCGCTTACTGTTTATTCCCAGTTTTAGTTATTTTTGATATGAGTTATTAATAATTCTGTAAAATATGTTCAGTTCAAGAAAAAATTCTTTATGGGTTTCTAATTTGCAATATTTCGAATATATTAACTCATTTTCCAGCATAATGTTGAAATAACTATACGAAAGTGGGATTATTTCGTAATTTTCACTAAATATTTTCATCTCTGTTAATTATAAGACTTCATATAAATATGTAAAGGATTCTTTTATCATTGTAATTTAATGTTTCAGAAGTACAACACTTGCTTTTTTTTGATTTTATTACATTTTTTAATGATTTTAAGGAAAGGTTATCCTTGCCAAAAATTAATTAATAGGCTAAATTCTTTACATCGATTGTGAATTTTTATGTTTCTAATAGTGATGTACGGATGTCGTACAAAGTCAATCATGATGAAATTTTTACAAGCTAAAAAGATTGCTTTCGAATTTATTTATTTTCATAGAAGAATTATAAAATAAAACGCTATCACTTTAATTTCGATTTTCGTAGTGTTATTGTTTAGATTATTTTAAAAGTCGTAAAATTCTTACATTAAAATTTGATCACTTATGAAAGAATTATCATTTTTATCATGTCAGTTTATAAGAAGTTGAAATTTTTTATGATTTTTAATTAAGTTCTGATTATCTTTCGGATTGTAATTCTAAATATCCATTTTTTAATTCTGACTATCCACAAACATTTATGAAAGATTAACAGAATGTTATTGATTTTGTATTATGTTTTAAGAATTACATTTTATATTGTCACGTAAATGTTGTAGAATTTCAGTATATCTTAATTGATCTAAATATTGAGAAAGTTGAAAAAAATTGATAATAACCTAGTCAACTTTTAACAAACTTGAGGGATTTACATTTTTAATTATTGATTTTAATTTAATTTTATTTTTTACGCTTTAGTATTATTGATAAATTTTTATAAATTATTAGGTAATAAATTTATTAAGTATCCGGTGATCAAAGAATGAATTAGTAATCTAATTAATGAACATATATTAATTTACTCTAAAATTTAATTTATTCCAAATAATCAATCTTTTCAGCTTGTGAAAATAATATGAAAAATTGCTTAAAAATAAGACTGAATAATCAACGAACTTTCATCTATCATAAAGATGGAAAAGAAGCATGATATGAAATATATTTTGTGCTTTTATCTAAGAAAAATATTCGGTAACGGTAGATAGTTTCTTCCAGTTAATCTGTCATTGGATTAATTTTTCATAAGGTGAATGACAAAGAAAAAAGAAATGAACAAGAAGAAGGTGCGGATGGAAATTTATTTTTTTCGAAGATTTTGTAGGGAAATTTTCATTAATTTAGAAATGTTAACAATATTAATTCATTATTTTTGGTACTTAATCGAATTACTTTATTAAAATTTTGTGTTTTATGCTCTTCAACATATTATTACAGGCAGTTACATCTGTTAACGGAGAATTTTTTTAAAATGTAATTTAGTACGATCTGATTTCTTTATATTATAATTTATTTTTTCATATTTTGTACAAATCTCCAATGTTACTATCAAAATTAGTATATGCGCAATTTTTTTAAATTTCAACTATATAAATTTAGAAGTTAGAGAATAGATATACAATTGTATAATTATTTGAATAATGAAAAGTAAATAAAATTAAGTGGTACGTAGGAAATTGTCGTTATTTTTTTTTTAAGTAAATTTAATTAAGACATTTGAAAATTTCTGTTGTAAAAATACATAGCAAGGAACTTCTTCACCTTCTCTTCTTTTTTCTTATTAGTCTCTCGTAACATCTACATAGCACACTCACTGTGCTAAAGGTATGAAAGGTAACACATATAGTATGCAATGTAATTTTAAGGTGACGTATCTTTTGTCCAGGAACAATAAGTAGCTACGCTGGGATTGTCAAAGGCCGACCACCTGGAACTATGTCAGGTATTGGTATGATGATGATTCGCTGAAATGCACTTATTTTCCTATAACATTCAAAATGAAAAAATATTTTTCTCCCAGTCTGTTGCATCTTAAAATTTCATTTGGTGTTTAGCATTTTTTATTTCTTTCTGTCTTTTTCTTTATCTTTCTCATTTGCTATTTCGAGGTATTGAAAACTTATTATTACATTTAATTAATAATCAGTATCGTTTTTAAAATTAGATTCAACAGTAAATATTTTAGCCGATATGATTTGTAAAAAAATTGAGTTTGGTTAGACAAAGAGATTAACCCTTTGGTTATTTTACCGTATTAAACTACGAAATTAATTTCAATCCAAAGTTTCTCTCTTCTTAATATGATTATAAATTTCAAAACATTCATTAAAAATTAATCATGTACTTTTCGTCCTTACAACATTTGAATAATACCACATGGTGCGTAGATCGGATTCTCTTAAAAGTAACAGGTATTACATACACATTTTTTCTCTTCTTTCTTTTCCTAGATTGTTTCTATTCATAGAGAAGTCTAGGTAAGACAGTGATGTCTTAAAAATATTAAGAAATTCCAACTAAGAGTTTCGAAGATGGTAATTCGATTGCAGTGTTTGTATAATGATGAAACATCATCAGCGACTCTTGTAGGATGACAGCAATCCAAAGGCTGGTGTCTCCCGAGTTCCTTTTGTTTTTGAAAGTTTTTTATAAAAATGACGGTGGGAGTAGAAGAAAGATGAAGAAACTGCCTTTCATATATATAAGGCATATATTTATTATATATATATACATATATATAAATAATTCTCTTTCTTGATTTTTTTTAACAAATCTGAAAACTTGTGCAGCCATTTATGGATATTTTAAAATTTTGCGAATGTTGTAGTAATCATTCGTAATTTTTAAGTTTCACATTTCTATCTGTAAATTTTCCGGTGATTTCTGAAAGTTTTCAGTAACATCTTATTAATAAAATTTCACTCCAGTATGTTTTTAACAAAAAAAGCATGATACACGATATAAAGCCCAAACTACTGGTTTTATTTGTATTTAGAATTTTTCACAAAGCACATTTTATGATACTTTTTTCTTAGAAAAGAGTAGATGACTTAATCCGTAATATAATATTATATACATTCTTAATTTTTAATGTTCAATATTACTGTATGGGCTATCGAAAACGAAGTTTATATTGAAGGCACAGGTCAGGAATTTATGAAGTTCAACTAATCACTTATATGTATATTCACCTTAATGCATGAAAATTATTTTGGTTTGATTAAATTATATGAAATCGCCATTAATCTCTTAAAATAAAATCATTAACAACTGCGATGTACTTCTGCATATGGTGCAGTCTTTTGATGTATATAATATATCTTACTAATTGCTGATCATTCATTTTACATTAACTTTTTTTTAAAATATTTGTATGAAATTTTTTTTTTAATCTTAAGGCAAGGAATTAAAGCTCAAAATAAAATTTATTACAATGTTTTCAGAAATAATATTTCTGCAAGTTGTCAGGTTTAAATTTTATTAATTACTTTTATATGTGGAAATTAAATGGCAGAACAAAGTGAATCGGGAAAATTTTTAAACTTTCCAATTACTTCTCAATCTTCAAAATTTATACCGAATTACTTTTACTATATTAATATTTGAGGTGCGATATAATTAAAAATTTAAAAACCAATAAATAATATATATATATATTGGCATTAACATTTAGTTATAATTTTTAAAATAAATTTCTGCATGAATCTTTTGCTTATTTACAGTTGACATTTACAACTTGTTTTCCCGCATTTTAATTTCAACTTCAAATCAGAGGCAGAAAATAGCTTCCTCCAACTAGAAATTAAGCATGTGTAAATATATTTGTATAAAAATATTTGCATAATTAGGAAAATGAAAATTCTGCACTTAAGTGAAGAGTATTTTGTTACGTTAAATAATTAAGCAATTTCTGATAATTTTGCATTTGGAAATTTCGCATATTTTTTTTTAATATAAATACATTGTCGATTAATACCGAGCATATATGTATATATATATTCTGTACAAATCACATTTTCGAATGGTTTCAGCTGCTGAGAAAATGAAAGGCAGAAGCAAAGGTAATGAGTTGATCGATCTGTGAACCCGTTGTTGCAGCTGTTGTGTGCACACCAATCAATATGCCTTAGTTTATATTGTAACTGAGGCAAGGGGGAATTTTTATAAAAAAATAAGGGAATCTGCCATTTACTTTCCAAACTACTTTAGTAGCATGGGATATTCACTTTGTTTTCTATTCCTTCTCGCTTCCTTTAGCACGTACCTGACTTTTTCTCTTTTTATCTGCAGATTCGGAAAAATTTCACGAAATCGCCGCCGCCACAGAATCGCCCCCAAAGGGAGGTTTCCGACTGGACGACGACAATGAATTTCCTCCTGTCACGCAAAAGACAGAATAACGAATTGTCGCGAGTGACTTTCCGTGGAATTTTTACAAATTGTGACAAGAGCAAAGAAATGAATTTTAAGTTTTTTTTAATTAAAATATTAATTTTTTAAGATGTGTATATATTGTGTTTATTAATAATTAATTTAGGATTGATTGCGATTAAGAAAAAAATTACAATTTGTTTCTCAGCTATAGAAAGTGCCTATTTTACAAATCAAGACAGAGTTCAAAAGAAAAAAATTATTTCATTATTTTTAGGCATCAGAAAGAGAAATAAATTTATCCTTTTCATAATTTGAATATATAAAAAAGAAAAAAAAATTAATAATATCGAGAAAAAATGAAATTTATTTTCTTTTTGAATATACATTGTATTATGAATATATACTTTATAAGTTCTCTATTAAAAAAAAAGAAATGTCTTTATTATTATTATTATTATTATTACTGTAATATTATTTACGGAACATACTTACGATGAGATTTTGTCAACGCAGCTTTATTTATTTTGTTTTCTATGATTTTCATTATTCCGGATATTCTTTAATGCGTCTGCAGCGAATAAGCAACGAATTTTCTTCAAACTGCCAAAAATTAGCTTTTACGTTGAATGTTTATCCTCTTTTCTCATGGTACATAAATGAGAAATGTAAATTAATCGCCAAGAATTAAATAACTTCTTCGTTTTTCTATGATTCGGAAGAAAAAGGATTTTGGAAATTCTTGTGTGTGATACTTCAAAAGATTTTTATGTAGGTGCACGTTCGCTTCCGAAGAGTGCTACGAACTGAGAGATAAATTAACAATAACGTTATTGACCTTTTTCTGGGATGGATTTTTAATTTTGGTAAAAAAAAATAAGGGAGAAAACCATTAAAACCATTTTGCTTCTCCGATTCACAACTAATGCGATGAATTTTTCCATCATTTAACCAAGACTTTCATCGTCTGAGAATGCTAAGACTTGTCCCAATTACGTGTTATTGAATAAATAAAAAAATTTAATTTATTTCTTCTGTATGTGCAGCAGCGTCAGTGAGATGAATGAAACTTGCTGCGGAAGCGTAGGCAGAAAACGTCGTCATTCTTAGCCGTGGTTACCGATAATTAATTTCCAAGCGAAATGAAAATTTTTCAATTTTGCCTTCCAGTTTCGTATAAAAATTCTTTGTGCGGTCGTTGTTGGATGAGCACCGGTTACTTGGAGGTCCTTTTGTGCAGAGCAAAAGAAAAAAATGCTTCGTCAGATATCGAATTTGTACAAAACGCCGTGGCAAACGACGCCACACTGTCTTTTCCAGTGTGGCAACTCTTGTGCCACGCCGTCCAACCGACTGATGGACACTGCATCCGATCGAAAACGATAGAAACTCGTTTCCATAGCCTTTCGTATCGGGAATCTCACTCTGCAGAAAGCCTGCCTTTAGGCGGTTGGGAACAATCTAACGGATAGGAAAAGCCACTAATTCGAGAAAGGAATTTTTTTTTTTGGATCCAAAGTTTCTTTAGCTTAATTTTGGTTATGGGAAAACTTTGTAGTTTTTCCCCCTTGCAAGCCGGGGCCCGGGGAAGAAAGGTTTGCACGGGGATAACTTAGCAAGGTTCATTAAGTCGTCAAAAATGTCTGCACCACGCCACAGGTACAATTTCTTTTGTCACAACCCTGAGGTTTATTTACGAGAGGCATTTTTGGTTCCGCTACATCCCCGAGACAATGTGCAGACAATGATCCAGTGCACTTGTCCCATTCACCATTACAAAGCTGACGAAAGTCCTCGGATACTTAAGGCGACCGAAGATCACGCGGAAAACAACCCCGAACCTAATAATCCAATAATAATTGCACGTTTCAGCATTTACAATACATGTTCCCGAACTCGAGATTATGTTAAAAATTGTTAAGCTAAAAAAAAAAAAAAAATATAAAATTGATCTCATTTATTTTACAAATTGCTGACGGAATCATTTCACCGTGCAAAACCTAAAGCCGGAAATTTTCTGATTTCAATTGCAAATTTTTTTTCGACTTTTAACAAGCAACAAAAGTGAAACACAAGGAAGGCAAATGGACGACAGCAAACTGAAAAACTCGCACTTGGACGCTCTTTTGGGCCGAAAAATTAAAGCGGCCCTCGTCGAAAAATGACTTTTTATGCCGGGGTTCGATTGCTCGCCGTCAGGTAAAAATTCATTTCCGATATTTCCGGCGGCAAATAACGAAATTGGAATACAAAAATAATTTTTTTGCGCAAAAGGGCATTTCGACGCTCAGGGGACAGACCCTAAGTAGCCTTCCTTCGCCAGGCAAAAGTGCAGAACGAAAAGTCAAGCTTCAAATTATTTCAAATGAGTTGCGGTTGCCTGCCCGCAATGTGTGCAATGTATCGAAGCCAAGATGCTGCCCGGAGCGGAGGAAAAGCCAGCGAAATCGTGCGGAAAACGTTTCCTTTAAGGCACGGCGCATTCGGCCGTGGAAATTGCGTCGCTGTTTCCCGTGGACCGCTGCAGTCGGGGAAGAAATGAAAATTTTTGCCGGAAAAGGCGCCGCAACCAGCCTTCGGATGACCCGTTGAAAGAAACGCGAAAAAGTGGCGTCGTCATCTATCAATGGACCAATAACCTCAAACGGCTGCCCGAGCACCCAGACCGGTTAACGATATTTGTTTGTATTCGTTAAGCAGATCGTTTGTTTGAATACGTTTGCTTCTGCGACTGTGTACTTCTCGTATTCCGGTACATTCTGTTCCAACAGAACGTGCCTTGCCAAGTCGAGACTGCGCTTCGTCGAATGGACCTGTCTGAACGCAGAAGTAACTGACCCTACATCGCGGTATGAATGGGCTGACGAATTGCTCGCTCCTTTTTGCAGACCAAGTTGGTGCAGAGCGTAAAGAGATTCTAAAACAGAAGTCCGGAGTTTTTCTCCCGTTTAGGTGCGATCGCGCCAAGCAGGGAGCGGACGTCGAGGCGTGCGTGCCACCAGCAAGTGCGGCTGCAGCAAGGAACAGAAAGGGCGAAAAAGAATTTGGGCGTCGTTCTCCACGCACCGCTAAAAGTGGGTTTGACGGTTTGTCCGCTGGCATTGTCGCACCGGGCTCCGGTTTGTACCTGTGCCTTCGTTTGCGAGCGTCTCGGCCCCAGGTTCTCGATTTATCGCACGGTCGAGCACTTTGTTCCTTCCGAAGAAGCAACGAACGCCACAACCGGCATGCGGCCCGGATGCGCCTGCGGTTTTTCGGATTGGGATGCACAGCAGAGCGCGGACCGCACTCCGAGGGCACTTCGGCTGAAAACCGAATCGTTTTAGATTTTTTTCGCCGTTTCGGTTGCCCCTCGCGCTCGGCAAATGACGATCCAGCGCTCCGGAGCCCTCTCCTCGCCCGGGCACGGGGCCCGCACCGATCCTCCGCGAAATTCCGGTGCCCGATCCGAATTTCGATTCATCAGACGCTAACTCAACCTCTTGGGTCTGGGAGCTCTTCTGCGGGACACGAAGGAGGAGAGAAGGAAAGGCGGTTTCAAAACGAAGCGGCAAAGTGCAGCGTTTGCGTTTGAACGTCCATCGCACGCCTCCAAATGTTCGCACCATAAAGATTGGGTGAGTTTTTAGGTTCGGACAGGCAGCGACTTGGATGCGTGCAAAGCGATGCTCAAGCGAACTCCTTCCAGAGAGGAAGACTGGAAAGGTGAAACCTGTCCTCCGGGCAGAAGTTTCCCGCGGGAAATTCGAGAGTGCGAAGGTGCAAGCAGAACGGACTCTTGCGGTCCGAAGAATAAAATCCATAAGTTAAAAAAAATGCTATAATTTTATATGGAATCTACACAAAACACATCACCAACAGTCTATGCAACGCTAAAATATATTCAAAATATATTAATAAAATTCTTTATTTCACTAAAGAAGTGAGCAAAAAATTTATCTATTAGGCATAAGGCGCATTTGGAAAATAAAATTAAATTAATTTATATATAATATGATATTATAATAGAACTTGAAATATATTAATATATCATTTACACATCGGATGTGATTTATTGAGATCTACCGCTTTTTTCTTTTTATTGAAGAAACAATAAAAATGAATTTACAAAAATATTTAACATAAAAGCAATCGAATAGTGAGCGTTTGTCCGGGTGAAACAAATACAAATTTTTCATACAATTACATTACACGAATCGGGTCCGGTCAGTGTGGGACTAGAAAACTGCAAGAAATTATTTTCTGACTTGGTGCTGGCTGAGAGGATGCAATCTGGAAGGTTTTTCACAAAAAAGAACGGCGGACTACAGAAAAAGTGGTGGGCGGCGAGGGAATTTCGACAGAAAGCCGCCAGCGGGCGCGGTCTCGCGGATGGAGCGGACGTTTCGCGTCCGACCCCGTGGCCTCTTCCGCTTCCGGCCAGGGGCGCATCCCTTTGGACCCGGAAGGTTCCTCCGGCCCGGGGCGGGACCCTCGAAAGGCGGAGGCCGCGCTTCCCGCGACCGGGGAGGCCGCGGCGCCTCGCACCGAAAAGCGTCCGGGCTTCGCCGAAGCCCTCCTCGCTCGCTGCCTGCACGCGCAGCATCGGTCGCCGGTCACTTTCACCTGACAAATCACTTTTACATCTCTCCTTGCTTGTGACGAACTACGAAGAACGATTTCACGTCGTCCCAGTTTCTATCGATAGAAATAATATTTTTACGAGTGAAAATGTTTCTGTGGCTCGCTTTCTGGGGCCGTGGGTTCGGGTCCGAGCGGGGAAATTTATCTCATCGTCGTCGAGAGGAAGAGCAGTGCGAAGGCGAGGGCATTTAGGGCGACTCTCCTGCCTCCGTTGTAGTAGCCGCTGTAGGTGGAATCCCAATAGCTTATGAAACCGTTGTTGTTCCGGCCGTCGAAGCCCCCGGGCCTGCTGCTGTCGAACGGATGCAGATAGCTCCTGATCCCGAGGGAAGCTCGCAAGATCCTGTAGTTCGGTTCTTCCGTGTTGACCCTGCCCGTGATGTAGTTTTGCAGCCGATTGGTGACCACGTACAGGTTTCCGGCGTCGTCGATGGCGAACGTGTCGGGCCACTGCAGGAAATGGTTGTCCCTGGCCAGGATTCTGCTCCCGTCGTAAATTCGATTGTTACCGTTGGAATCCCACACGGCTACGGCGTTCATGCCGAGGAGCCCGTAGTATAGATATCCCCGATTGTCCATGATCATGCCGTCGGTGATGGACTGCTTTCGTCCGAGGTCGCGCACGGACGAGGAAATGTCGCTCGGCAGGTTCGGATCCTTCAGGACGGAAGTGGGAACCGAGTAGAGGTTGTGGCTCCCGAGAGGAGTGTAGTACAGGGTTCTTTCGTATCCGGAGGCGGGAGACAGAGCGATGCCGTCAATGTTCTTTCCCCGCAGCTCGATGTCGATGCTGTTGATGTTTATGAAATTGGTGTCCGGATCGGACCTCATCGTTCTTGCGTCTTTCACCTTCCACGCTCTCTCCTCCCGGAAGCTGAAGACGATGATGCCGGGATCGTCTCCGTGATCGGTGATGTACCCGTACCAACCGTTCGAATTATCGAGGACGATGTCGTTCAGGTAGCTGCCGTATTGAGTGGCGACGTTGCTCGGAAAGGTGAACGACTTTACTATCCTGAAATTGTTGTTGCTGAAGGCGCTGGGATAGGGGTAAGTGGGATTGTAGTTGTTCGGGAATCCCTGATTGGGATAGGATTGTCCCTGGTAACGGTTCTGCCCTCCGATGTAATTTCCAAACTGATCGTACTGAGGGTTCGTCGAACTGAAGTTTGGATAGTTGTTGAATCCTGGGGGGTAGTTTGTTCCGAACTGACCCTGATTGGGATACTGGTTGTTGCGATTGTACTGATTGGGATTGTTGGGGTTGTACGGTTGATTTGGATTGTTCGGATTGTACTGCTGGTTGGGATTACTGTACGGATTCGGATTGTTTGGGTTGTAAGCCTGATTTGGATTGTACGGCTGATTGGGATTGTAAGGTTGATTGGGGTGGTAAGGTTGATTTGGATTGTAGGGCTGGTTCGGATTGTGAGGTTGATTCGGATTGTAGGGCTGATTTGGGTTGTAGGGCTGATTCGGATTGTAAGGTTGATTGGGATGGTAAGGTTGATTTGGATTGTAGGGCTGGTTCGGATTGTGAGGTTGATTCGGATTGTAGGGCTGATTTGGGTTGTA
>JAOWBB010003895.1:0-99044 GCA_028565995.1 Ricinus marginatus | reverse complement strand
GGGCTGATTCGGATTGTACGGCTGGTTCGAACCGTAAGGAACGTTGCTCACGAACTGATGCGCGAACGGAAACTGCACCGAATTCAAATCTATGATCACTAATTTCGGCGAGCACCTCGAATCGTGACCGGTGCCGGACATAATGTTCGTCCGACCGGTGTCCAGTATCCATATCCTTCCTTCCGTGTCTATTTCCATGCTCTGTACGAACTGGAAAGCCGAACAGTTTCCGATTTCCTGCATCTGCCAGTTCGGGAACGCCTCCAGGCGAGGAGCCATGTTGCTCTGCAGGGGCTGGGACGGAATGGAGGCGATGGTCACCGGGACTCCTTCTTTCCAGCGGGGTACCGTAAGGAAGATTCTGTCCCTCCACACCTTGATGCCGGCCAGCGCATTGTTTTCCGGAATGTACCTCCTGTTGCTCAGCGACTGAGATCTCGTCGTCTCGTCGATCCAATTGTAATCCAACCTGTTCCACTCGAAAAGCGTCCGAAACGGGTCGAGAGAGTTCCCGCCCAAACCGTCCGAAAATCGATCCTGATTGTATCGATCTCTGCCGTACAAGTCGTTCTGGCCATATTGTCTGTTGTAGTTGTCACCCGAGTTCCACTGTGAATTTACCGTTGCGAGCAACGCGGATATTAACAACAACCCCACATGCACGTTCGCCATCTTTACAACAACTAATCGTAGACCGAACACTGCCTGAAACGTTAGCAACATGGAGTACGAACAATAAAAGATGCTGAGCATTAAAACGGTCTATTCGGCTCGTCCGCCTTCGAATTCTATCGTCCGTCGCGAGGCCGACCGAGCGCGTCTTCGACGCCGAAATTGCGCCGTTTGCCGTGCGAGGAGACCCCTGTCACCACCGCCCGAGACGCCGGGGACGATTCGGGAAAGCCTCGCTCCAAGTCGATCTTTTCCTTCCGATGCCGCTCCAAACGCCCGGAAAAGCCCGAGTTACTTGTCTGCGTCGAATTTCCGAACCGGGGCGTCCCGTTGCCGTGCTCCGTTGCCACAAACAAACGCGTCACCTGGGCCGAGGGTGGCGTCTTATTTCAAACCGCCCCGGGCGAAAGGCAAAGGGCGGAGAGGCCATTCGGAATTCGGGTCCGGGCCCCGAAATTTTACCGGGATTTTGTCGGAATTCGGCAAAATCACCGAGGCGGCTTCCTTTCCGCGCTTCGAGACGTTTCTAGCGCGGATAGACCGTTCTAATACAAGACGGCAACGTTGGAGGTAACTGTTTTCTGCTCACGGACATACCCATAAACTCGTTATTTTCGAACCGGAAATCTGGCAACGCCGCGAAACGAGTTCTTTATTTACCTCTTTTGATGTCGAGTTTTCAATTCGCTCTTCCAACTACATTTGTCTTCTTTTTCTCAATTTATTTTTCTCTTCTTTCCTGTTTGAACATTTGGCGCACTGAGATTCCGCTATTTTTTTTCCTACTTATAAATTTCTGGTCTTTCCGGGTGGGAGAATCCCCGGTGGCGCTGCCGTGGGCGTAGCTCCGAAAAGGCACACCCCGCAGCAGCTCTCGATGGCCTTTCTTCGTCAGGAGGAAATATTTACGATTTTTCCGCCAGGAAGGCATTAATGTTTTCCACACCTTCCGTGAATCGTCCTTTTCGAAAGGTCAGACGTGAAAATAAAAATATTTTCATTCTCTAATAGATAATAACGTTAGACCAAATGCGTAGGCTCCTGGTGAAAAACATGGCATGGCAGTTCTTTTAGTTACAGAAATTCGTAATCACAAATAAATTCATAAATTACTTCGCCCTTAAGCAAATTCGTATATCTTCATAATATCCAAATAGTGGATTCTGCTGAAAACTGAATAAAACAATCGCGATATGTCCTTCGTTTTCACCTTTTCATACATCATTATACAAACGCAGAATAAAATATTTCTACATATCAATGACTTTAAATGCTCATTTTGTATTTCGCATTAAACTGAACCAATACAGTCCCATCATTGTAGACATTTCGGCTAAAAAATTGTTAGTCAAAGGGGCTAGGGCAGAACGTTTAACTATGCGCTTTTCAAAAAAGTTAATTGTTCAAAATACATTGGATGTATTACAAATTCATCCGAATTTACTGTAATTTTCAAACATTTGTTTATTTCAATATTGAAAATTTTACCTTAATTTCGGGATTCACATTTGGACTTTCGCCCATCTCAAGTCATTCTAAATTTTATATATGAAACAACTATTCCCGGTGGATCTGTGAATATCCACGTTGAATTCTTTTCTTTTTTGATATCTGAATTATTATGAAAAATCAAAAAAATAGTCAAAGCGAACCAATATTAATTAGCACGTCGCAAAAAATACACCATGCTAATATGATAATCATACAATACGTGCTTGATGTGTACTCAAAGGCAGAACTTAACCCACATATGGGCAGATGCCTCATTCTTAATTCCCTTTTTTTTATGAAATATGTGTGAAAGGGCGAAAAATTTACACGAAGAAAACCATTATCAATGTAGAAAGTTTTGGGCATGAATGGAAAGAAATCGATGAGATGACTTACATTTTTATGCATAGCCACAGTGTTTTGCTCTTCAACTTTTGCCGGTATTGTGAAAACTTTTCCAGATACAAAGACCGAAATTCACTTAATTGCGTAGTAATAAAAGAATTTGCTTTTTTAAAAACTTTTTCATTTGGTTCGCTTAAATCCGTATGCGCATCTTTAGAACCCCCGGAAAGGGGGGGGGTGTTAAAAGTTTTTCCCAATTTCGCCTTTACTGCATGCCGAAATTGGTTCGCACGTTAATGGGCGTCCGAAGACTTTGAAGAATTTTTTGGAAAAATTCGCCTCGATGCGGATCTTCTCTTTCGTAGTAGGCTCCCCGTTCGATGGAATGGAAGGCGGTGCAACTACTGCGAAATCACCATCGGAAAGTGCAAGCAGACATGTGCAAATTTTCGTCGTATCAACAGAAACGCGTTGATTCCGGCCGCGTCTTTGGGATGTCTTTGCGCTTCGTCCCAAAACCCAGCCGACGCCGTTTTCTTTTTCACCATTGCAATGAGGTTCCGACTTCGTTGCAGCAAAATTTCCCGAGTTTTCACGGAGCGTGCAGCTTCTTTCCACGTGATTTGCGATAGATTTTTCGCAGTTTTCAAGGAGATTTCCGCCCAAATCGCTTCCTGAGGTCGAGCATGGTTTTCATTTCAGCCGTTGGAAATTCGTACATCGCCCGTGAATATTATGCCTTCCTTTCGCATTACTTCTTGTGTCACATACTTTTACGTCTGCACGTACTTCCTGTTCGAGCCATAAGAGAAGCTTTTCCTCGATTATGCGTAATATGATACAAAAAGCGAAGGTGATTTATGGCACCCACGGCGTTATGTTATTTTTACCTAGCAAAAGAACGATCGTATGAATACACTTTTCGAGGCAGGTAAAATCCGATTAATGGAGAATTCATTAACGTGGTTATCGAGAAAATTTTGAATTTTCAATCGAATTTGATAAATTTAAATTATTTTTAGATGATTTTCCTTCAGAGAAACACTTTGTCCGTAGATGATGGTGTGTTTTTCGTTGGTGCCTCCGGAAAACCTCTGACGCCATGACGTCAACAAATTATCCATGGATGCTATCAGTCTTAATCCTGAAGTTGATACTGCTTATTAATTACTTTTCTTCATTGTTTGTCTTTATTATTATTTTTGAGATGTGCAGCTCACATTGGGAAAACAAACCGCATTTCAAGAGTTCCCTTCATTTGTTTTTAAATTTATTAATAATGAAAAATATTTACAACATTTTGGAATGTTTATGGCGTCGTTTGCAAAAGAGAAAAAAAATTGAATAATCATAAATCATTATTATCTTATGTTTTAATTTGTATTAATTGAAAATTACAGCAACTTGTTAAATTTAGAATTGATTCCAATGATTTGAATATATAAAATATCCGGTAAAGGTGATACAAAAATATATTGTTTTTTGATATCTAAGAACATGAATAAAGCAGGGATTTCTAATTTACAAATTTCGGCTTATTTTCATATTCCACACGTGAAGACTTATTAACTTCCAAATCTATTACCTTCGTCGTCTGCCTCGTAACTTTCGAAACTTTACATAAAAGCATTGTAATACTCGAAAATATAGTGATCGGTCCAGGAAAATGGTTATGCACGGCAATCTAAACTACCTTCCTCCCGGATCATCTTTAAAATGTGGTTTCTTGGTCCATTTATGTCAATTGTATTTCCTCGAGTTTTAAATTCGTATGGAAAATTTATTGATATCCGAAATGATAATCGTTTGGAAAAAGAAAACACAAAATTTAAAAAATTATAAACCATTATTATTTTATATTTTAACTCACAATAATCAAATTAATTTATAATAATTAAAAATTATAGAATAATGGTATAATTATATACAATAAAACGATTTATAAAACAATGTATGTTAAATTACATTAAATTACATGTAAATAATAATACGAAAATCTTTTTGATATTTAAAAATGTATATTTTATCTGTAATAACAACTTTTTTGAGACAATACAAAAATCAAAAAATTTTTATTTTTTATGTTAAGAGTTACCTAATGTGTTGCACAGAATTGGCAGATTTTTTTTAGTCAAATGGTAGTAGATAAACGAGTATATTGTTTCCATTTTCCTGTTAAAACTGCATCTAGAAGTTTATCTTTTAATAATATTGATTGCCAAAGAAATTTAAGGCAAATAACTGCAGCTTTTCAAATGGACCATACTAAGAAGTTCATGGTTCATCATGAGTTTCGATTTATCTCAAAGAATTATATTTAAATATCTTATATTATATATCTAAGGATACCTAGTATATTAGGTATAAATATAAATATATAAAAATACCTAAATATAAATATCTAACGAGCAATATCTTAAATACTCTAAAGATAAATGAGTAGATTTTATTTTTTTCTGCAATATAATATCGACATTAACTGTTGAAAATCTTTTTATTTTTTTGCAAAGAAGTAATAAATTAATTAAGAAGAGGATAAGGTCAATGGAACATTTTTTTTCTACAATTTTATATCAAACTATACGGTAGTAAAAATGCGAAAAGCCAATCCTATTTAGTAAATATCACATGATCTCACTTTTTTTTACATAGAATTTCATTATCATAATAATTATTAGTTTTTTTTACCATGCTAAGCGTTAGAAGCTACAAGGAATAAAAAGAAATATGTGGCTTTATTGTAACGACATTTACATGCTCATATTATTTCGTTTAGTAAAATACAAAATAGTGTTATGGCGTTTTCCGCTTCGTAACGTAGTAAATTATAATAGATTACACGTATATACGTTTAAACCTTCCCAATACGAACAAAATGCAAAAACTTAGGTTTAACTTAAACCTTTTAACTGGTGATTCATAATTGGGAAGGATTCTTGCCGCTAAGCCCTGCATTTTATATAATAAAAATTAGGCGAATGCTGAAAAATTAACTCTTTGACGTATTTTCAGTATAAAAACGAAAAAATTAAAATAAAAAAAAAGAAATACAACAACCGTGAAATTAATAGTAAATGCATTCTGTAAGTCAATGTTAGGGTGTTCAGTGATGAGTGACAACCAGAAACTTCATTTCGCCATTTGGACTTTGATTTTAAAACATTATGTCAGTTTCTATAAGCCAGGACCATGAAATGTACTCAGATAAACGTTCAACATTACATGCCGCACAGGAGTAGTCGAAGACTGAACAACTATTTCAAAAGTAACAATTCAGAAAAGGAAGCAGGTCAGGTTGGAAATATGTTTTTTATACAAAAAAATGTTTAAAGAAATTAGTGCGCAGTTGGCCTACCTCAAACTATGAATCGCATCATCAAATATTTCCTCGCTGTTAATGATACCATTATTCACGAAGGTATTAAAAGTGCAAGCAAAGATTTATATGGGGATTTTATTACTCCTCTTACTGTAAAAAAAAAAAAAAGTTCGTAAATTATTCATGTATTCGGGACTAGTAAAAAAAGATTATGGTAAAATTGATAGTGAATGGCCGGGACAAGATATTTGACCTGCATTTGACCGTGGTATTTCGATGTTCAAATTAGCCGTCTCAATTAAATGGAACAATTAGTTCTTTTAATAAATCAAGAAGTCTTATTTCGCTATAAATCAGAGTCGATTTTCGATGCCATTCCATTCGATTGCTACAGCATCTAAAATACACATCAATCCATAAAAATAGTAATTTTTTTATACGTATTGAATGAAATTGAATGAATCAAAAGACAATAAGAGCGAATCGCAATATACAAGTAACAAATCGAAATACTTTGCTACGCACATTAGTATATATACACACACAGGTTTTTCGTGATAAGTACGATAATAACTTTAAATGTGATATATGAGCTTTTCTTGAAAATGTGTATTCTTTGTTAGCAACAGTTAACTTTTTAAATGAATAACATTTACAATACACCTGGGCAGCTTACCTTAAGTAAAAGCAATCGACCAAGAAAATAGTCCATTGATCTTTTGGCCTCCAGCATGTTTTCACGACTTGATCCGGACCTGATCGTTACCGACCTTGCAATCTTATGAAATCAGCCACATGACATCGCTGAATGAATCGACCGAGATGGCAATTAAATGTATTGAAATGCAAAAATCTATTCATAAAACCCTTATAAAACAATTTAAAGTTAATATTATGGACGATCGTTTTTCATTAAAATTATTGTAACAGCCTCCGGTGTCTCAGCAGATCGCTTTCGACGAATTTATTTGATAATTGCGATATGAAGCGATATCAACTATTGGTTTTTAAAATTTGTACAAATCATTTTTGGTGTTCGCAGCCAATTTTCAATTCAGCAATTGGAATAAAGAAATAATTAAATAGAGGATAGTAAAAAGAAATAGTTTTATTTCCTTTAAAATATTGACAGTGGCGAATGCTGAAACGAAAGCTTCTTATTAGCGAAAACGACTTATTAATAACATAAATTTCAGGTTCTATGTAAATCTGCCACGCAAAATACATTCGCAACATCGGTTTAAGATCACAGTTCATACATGCTAATTTGTAGGCGAGGGCTCAGGATTTTTCTCCTTAGGTTTGCACATGTTGGCAACAAACCGTAATGAAGGAGCTGAAATGATGTAATGCCGATAATAGGAGAATGACGCACACGAAGCTAATTGGAAAATTAGAATTGACTTTATTTTTTTTATTATTTGAGACTTTTAATACGCCAACGTTGGCATCGCGAGGAATTTAATCCCTTGATAGGCTCCGTTCGTTGCCTTGCTTCGAAAATCTTACACTGGTTCATCACCGAAAGACTTTTTTCCTAAAAGCGAATGGCTCTCATTTTTTTTAACACTCAGGAACGATTATATAAATCGACGTTCAAAGGCAAATCAAATCGCATTTCAGTTGTTGTGAAGTGTCAGCAGAATGACGAAAGGTAAACAAGGCAAAATGCAGAAAAAAGGCGGCAAATGAAAATGGAGGACGATATCGCTAAGAGGCGATATTTACGAAGACAGTTTTCAACTCTGCTCCAAGCAAGTTGAATTTAATTTTAAATTTAATATTAAATCTAAGGGAAGGAATGCTTTAATCCTTAATATTATCATAATTTTAATTTCGATCCGTTCCAATCTAATGTTTGGAGAACATTTTCCAGGTTACAGCGTTGTTATCGTGTTCAGGTAATTTTGATTTGATAAACGACAGACGAATGGGACGAATGGAAATGGGATTTGAAATCGATACGTAGCGGATTGTGAATTTTCAGGTGGGAAACGACTTAGGTACGCGGCTCGTAAATCAATTCAATGCGTTAATATGTTTGCGTATAACGAATTTCATTTGGTGGCAAAACACTAAAAAATCTGTCTAGCTGAAAAAAGCCGAATCTGTCAGTGGGAGAACTTAATTGTCCCCTGTTGAAAAGTGTGGCTGCTTCATAATGCTCCGCTTTCATTTGAAATTAAGAATATGTGCAGAAATGGAAATATAATCAACCCATTACGTGTGACAACTTTAATTTCGCACGATTAATTTATTTTTAGGTCGTTTAATCGATCTTTCGAAGTGCTGATTCGAAAGGGATCAGGTTACCTGCTGAAATAATACTCACAAAACCGTTATAAACAAGGACCGCGAACGTTGCGAACCGGGGTCAAAGAACTGCGCCACTGGAATCTGTGCATTTCGCCTGTCTCCGGTGAACCAGGCGCCGCCCGAATGTGATTTGGAACGCTTCGCCTAAGATAATTAAGTTTCGAGTGGAAGTTTTCGAACATGGCCGCTTTCACTTCAGTAAATTAAACCGTTCCGCGGACTGTGTGGGAGTCGGGGGTAGGCCAGCACTTTAGAATATAAAAAGAGAAAAGATTTATGGAAAACGACTTTTTCCTCATTTGCTTTCTGCCAAGAAAGATATCGAGCTTTATCTGTGACACGCGAGAACGGGGAATTACGCCGTACGGCAGCTTACTTGATCAAGCAGCGGGAAACGAGCGCGTTCGTCCCCCCGGCGTTCGGTACAATCCCTGCGGAAAAATGGAAAACCTTCATGTCATGTATTTGTTGACGTGAATTTTCCACGCATCCGGTTCTATTTAACTATTGTAGTTTTTCCACCCGTTGACGCCTCAAAAGCAATGAGACAAGGACGGGATATTTAAAAAAAAACTAAATGATGTTTCTCGCGGTAAGCTGGATAGCAGAGAAACCGCAAGTGTTCGATAACTCTTGCTCTTTGCTGTTTCTACACGTTTTATTTTTCGAAATGCGCGATGGAAAATCTCGCGTTCGGACGTGAAGTTTTAAACATGGAATGCTATTAAATTTTATTTATAAGACAAATAAATATCGCAATTTCTGAAGCATTGGAATGAAAAAAATTTTACCTTGATTTTATATTAATCACGAATATTTTCACTTCATTATGAGCGGGGCATTATTATAGCATTACGCTACAAAATGTTTAATAGAATTATTTTTCTTCTCCTGAAAGCTGGTGGCGTTCGTAGTTTGCTGTGAATTGATTATGGCTCTTCGGCCAAATAGTAATGTAATTTATATAATGAACGTATTTTAAAAAATTGGTTACAATTCTAGAAATTAAAAAAAATGAATCTAAGTGATTTGCGTGCTTTACTTTAAACCACCAAGGTTTTTTTTTTTATAATTAGCTGATCCCACAAAGAAGCCAACGTTTTTTTAAATTAAGGGACAGAATAATGGTGAATTATTATATTTTTTTTTTAATCTTAAAAACCTGCTTCAACTTCTCGTATCTCACTTTTTGAAATGAAATTCTTGGCGTCAAATCATTAACTTACCGACTATTTCATTACGAATCATTATATTTCTTACAAATATATTTACATTATTTCTTTTCTAGCCTTTCTATGCTGTATAAAATTATAATTTTCATATTGTTAAACCTTCCGCCATTTTCCTTTTTTTCTTTTCCAAAATCTGACATTCAGTTGACATTCCTGCCCTATATCAAAATCACCTTTAAATAGACATAATGTAGATTTCGTGATTGCTTTACCGTCGCCGGGCATGTAAAATGCAGTCCTGAGCAAATCTTCTCATTCAAGCTTGTAACGAAAGAAATATGATTTTGAAATGTTATTAGGAGAAATAAAACTTGCACAGAAAATACGAAAATAAGTTTAGTATATTATATATATGCTTAGAAAAAGAAAAATTTCGTGAATAGCAAGATTATCAAAAATAACAATTTTAAAATATATTTTACTTTAGCGTCAACTTAACAAAAACAATATTATTTAACTTTCTTAACGCTTTAAAGAATCTCGCTTTTGGTGAAATTATTTTTCCAAACAGGAGTTCTCTTTTCGGCGAAACTTTTGATTCCTTCCTGTCCGTCTTCAAGTAGCAAGTTATCTGTCATAACACGAGCGCCCAAGCTAAAAAAAAAATAAAATTCATTTAGATATAGTGTCACCATTTTTGAAGGTAACTGATTATCGCTATAGCCATAGATTAAATGACTTAATTTAGTTGGAAATAAGAGTTTAAGAAGCTAATCAAATGATGCTTCATGCAATCTCATTAAATACTTGTGAAATTAATTTTAAATCTTATTAAACTAAACTTTTATATTAAGCAAACAATTTAAAAAACCATGAAAAAATATTTCAAATTCCATATTATTTTTATAAAAATAAAGATAATTTTGAGATTAAGTAAGAAAAAATTTATATAATTTTCGGTCTGTTAAAACAAGTAGATTTATCTGCATAATATTCTAACCGAAATAATTCTAAATGATTACTTTCTTCGACAACCGGAAAAATATTACTAAACTGCAATTTTTTAATTAATTTATTTTTTAAATTATTTTAAATTTTTTAAATTTTAAGTTTTTAAAAAAATTTTTTTGGATTATTGTCTAGGTTTTTCTTGTAAAATATTTTATTAAAAATCATAGCAGGTACAACTGTAAATGTAAATCATTATAGATAACATTATAGCTCTCAAAAGTACTATTTAACATCTAAAGAAGCTGATTGAAAATTTACTTCGTATAAATGATGTCAGGATGAGATTCTTAGTAAGAAAACTATTCATGAAATAAAAAATACAATTGATTATTCATAACGTAGGATAAATGGAAGAATGCTTCAAATTCTGTTAGTTTAAGAAGTCAATCATAAATATATATGACATAAATTTAACTTTAAACATTATACATTTCATTAATTTAAGAATCCCTAATGCAACACAATAGATTTTAATTATATAAAGAAAGTAAAAGATAAAAAAAAAATTACAACAAAGAGAGAGAGAGAGAGGAATTTTGTACTTCTTTTTCTCCCTTTCTTTTTACTGGTCATAAATTTTTATAAAAATAAATAAATTAATTTTTAAATATCATTTAACCTTAATTAAATATCATTAATCTCTTTAAGATATAGAAAAAAATACCTATAAGCTGAACGAACGTCTTTTTCCAACTGTTCATAAAAAAATTTTTTCCCCAATCCTACAACTGCTTTACTTTTACTCTTAATAGCTTGAATATGTTTTTCTAGCTCCGCCCCTAAAAAGTATATATTCATATTTAAGAAAATTTTCAAAATAAAACAGAACAAAAATTAATTAAATAAAAAAAATAATCAAATGCCAAAACTTTAATTAATAAATTAACGCAATTACCTAATTCTTCTTCTTTACACATGACTGATATTAAACCCACTCTCAATGCTTCATCTGCAGTTATTGGTTCACCCGTGAAGAGCATTTTGGCAGCTGCTTTTTTGCCAACTGTGCGGACAAGTGCAATGCCTGGTGTTGAACAAAAAATTCCGAAATTTGCCCTTTACAATTAAAAGTATAAAATATGAATTGACACAGATATTTAACATAAAACTTTTTAATTCGTAATATTTTTCGAATCTCGCGTCATTAACTAAAAGTGTATGAATATTGCTTACAGACAGATTATATGTAAGAGTATTCGTTAAAATAAAACAATTACCCAGGAGTGGAAAATGCGCTCCGATTCGAAGCGATTACAATATCACATGTCGCAACCAACTGACAGCCGGCAGCAGCTGCAACCCCGTTCACTAGTGCAATCACAGGCACTGGGGCTTCCATAATGGTCAGCATTAAGTCACCACATTTTGTGAAAGTTTCCAAATATAATTTTTCTTCTCCTTTTGCCTAAGGTTTGAAATTCTTGTTTAATATGCTAAATTTTTCACATCTTGATATGTTTTTGATGATGCAATGAGTGAAAGCTTTAACAAACATAGGAAAAACAACTTTATTACTCATGAAGTTTAAAACTGAAATTTTATCTAAAAATATGTTTTTACTCTGTTAATTTTGATTTTGATTTTATCTTATATCACATCACATCAGGTACATGTTCAAACAAACCAATAATACAGCCTGTTAATCCCTTGCCTTGGTTTTGTAAAATATAAGATTTAAGACAAAAAATTATTTTTTAAAAAATAATGTCAAAATAGTTAAAATTGTGGAAGAATTATGTAAATTTAATAATTAATGTATTAATCACATGTTAAATTTAATAACATAATGATTGGTAGTAGTGGTTACAAAGATTTGATAACTTCTTATGATAAATTGACAAATTTTAAAACATGTATTTTTTTCTGATAAATTCATATCATACCAAATCTTTTAAATTGTGTCCAGATGAGAAAACAGGTCCAGAAGAAGATATTACAACACATCTTAATGTGGGGTGTGATAGGTTTTTCATTCCATCCATTAATGCATCCATCATTGATATTGATAATGAATTCCTGTACAGAAAAATTAATTAGATGCATAAAGACAATCTTCTGAATAATAATAATATTTCATTCTTTTTAACTTAAGTATATATATATATATATGTCTTAATGTTTAGATTTTATAATGTAGATGCTATTAAAATGGGAAATATTTTGTAAAACAGTTATTTTAAAAATTTTAAAAAGTATTACTGGCAATAAGTATAAAGTTTTAATGTAAAATGGATTTCAAGGAAAACAATTTTGTTGACAATTTTAATCAAATCATAATTTTAAAACTTTTCCAGTTTAAATACATCAAATATTACAACAAAGAAAATTGATACCATTTTCTAAATTAAATATATTGATAATAAAATTTGATTCTGATTAATAACAGTCAAATTTATCAAAGATCAATAAAAACCTATTTCTTTTAATGTAATGAATAAATTTATATTAATCTGAAGTTCGAAATTTATATAATTTATAAAACTGGGAAGTATAAGTATTTTAATTATGACTTAAAATTATTAAAACTTCAGTCCAGAATTGTCAATATTTGAACTTTTGAAAATTTGCACTGGTATAAATCTGAAAGTATATTCAACAAAATTTTAGATAACCCATAAATTGATGAAAGATCAGCTACTTTCAGTTTAGAAAAAAATTTAAAAATTTCTTGGTCGCATTGTGTTGAAAAAATTATTAGCAAATAACTGAACAAAAAATGTATACACAAATTTTTATTAAAATTTACCCAAATGTAACATGAAAATTTAAATAATTTTATGCACTTGGAATTACCTTGTTTTGGCACTTGTCATCATTATATTTCTAACTCCATTTTCCTCTTTTATACTAACAAATGGTTCGAGGCTATGGGAATGCCTTGAGATTATTTTCCTGTGACAATGGTTTGTTAGCCAGCTTTTTAAAAATCTATTAATCTAAAAAGAAATAAGATATCGTTTCCAAATTTATGGTATTTATTAAAAGCAATGTGAAAGCTGCTAGGATGTTTAGAAGATGCAATAGAAGAAAAAAATAGGAATATGGTCACGAACCTGACTTGTCATCTTCTTTTAAAATGAAAAACTTTTCATCTAAATATCAGCTTTAACTTATCACTTATGTAACTTGTTCGCGCGGTTCTGCCAACATTATTTATATTTCATTTATACAATCAGTTTAGATATTACTTATTTACACAAATTCTTTTGTCTCTGCCTTTAATATAATTTCGATTCACGCAATACTGGATTGAAATATGGTGCCTAGCAAGTAATATATTATTTTCTTTTACGTCAAAAACAGAGCGTAAGTCGATTTCTTCAAATATGGGAGCGTAAATTTTTTTATGTATATATTTTTTACTTAATTTCTCATGTATTTTAAAGTCCTCCCTACGGCCACTGTTCGAAAAATCAAATATTTGGATATTTGACAATTATGAAGATTTAAATTTGTTCATCAGTTGGTATTAAACGAATGTTGAATCGGTTATTTTTCATTTTTAAAATTTTCTCTCATATTGATAATGTTTCTAATTTTTAGCCTTAGGATTAATAAATCAATTTATGAAATATGTTTTTTTTACTCTGGAGTTTTTTGAAAGATTTTAAGGTAGAACAAAATATTTTGAAAACCTCCTGTGTGATAATCATGAAAATACTTTTCAAATTTTTTCCATTATTTCCAGAAATGTTTTTTATTTATTTAGTTTCTATAGAAACTAGAAGGGTGCGTAATGATGGAAAATGAGTAATTTTAAGACAACATTTTTAGATTTTCCGCTCGATAGGGAACTCTACCAGAGCAAACCAATCATCTCTGAAAAAAGTCCCATCAGGATATTAATTACGGATGGGGGAAATAAATGTGCCTATTGTCTTATATATAAAATATGTACAGGAGAAGTCTTCGGTCAGGATCAAGAATTCTATATTCACATGATGAATTCTAAGGGAGTAACTGATCATAAAGCGATATTTTTTGAACTTAAGGACTGCGGATTTCACCTTTTGAAAGGTATCATTAGAAATTATAAAATGTTATTAAGGGTATTGGGTTATCAAATAAGAGTTTTCAGTAAATGAAGTTGAGAATATGACAAAAGTTCATCTAATGCTTTAATTCATCATTATTGGATATTTTTAATATATTGATCAATAATAATACAAGCCTAATTAGTTATCAAGGGTATAATGATTATGTGATCTATACTACATTATGATTAGTTTTATCTGTTAACTGTGTAGAAACTTTGGAATCGTTGGGATTTTGTCTTTCCTTCCATAAAAAGAACTGATCTTTCAGAGCCGTGATGACAGCTGCTATTTTGTTTACAGGTTGGGTCGTCAGCAGCAACGTAGAGGAAGCTTATAAAGATGTGGACGTGGTCATCATAATTGAGGTTTTGGAAGAACAACCTGGGTTTTCACACAAGGAAACTCTGGTTAATCAGTTAATAAAGGGAAGACACACGGTGCGGAAATTTTCCTCATTTTGACATGGTACATTTCCCGTAGTTTTTTAAGCAGTTTTAATTTAAAGCCCTTTTTTTTAGATGAAGAATATTTCCGAATACGCCAAACCCGATGTGAAAATAATAATAACCGGGTCGTCTTCCAAAACTGTTCTTTTACATCTTTTCATGTTGAGTCGGTTGGAGCCCAAAATTCCGTCCGATAACTTTTCGGGCGTAACCCTCTTAGACGAGGCGTAAGTCTGATGTTTGAACAGCAACTAAGGATGTATCTTAATCAAATAAATAAAACTTGTTTATAATTTTATTACCAGATTTAACAACATAACTGCTTTTTGACAGATTGTCCTTTGTCAATACATGTAGATTATGATAATATTTTAACATCCTGGGTATGGTTGTTAGGTTATGAATAAATGCTTCACATCGCAGGACATCCTAAATCAATCTGGATATTACATAAAATCTCTGCGGGCATTTTAATCTTTACGGCAAAAGGATTTACATGATAAATTTTTAACATTATTAAACCTTAGGTATCATCTTTTGTCATATATCATTTTTTCTATTGATCAACTGCTGAGTTTTTTTTCTACATAATCTAAACAAATTTTAATGTTATATAAATAGTTTATAATTATGGATAAGGTGTGATATAAAACATTATGTATTGGATTCCCTGTTTCATGTAAGCTTTGTGACTTATTTGTTTAATTTCTTTATTACCTGGTTATTAGCTGTTTTTAATTATGGATTTATTATGATGACCAAATTTATTTATATTTCTCACATTGACAGAATATCAAGAGCGAATTTAGCAGCCAAACTGAAAACAACAACAAACAAAATAAAAAACATTGTAATCTGGGGCATGACTTGTGCTGATGTTTATAATGCAACAGTGCGAATGCTGCCGCCAGGTGACTTCGGGGCCTTGGAGGAAGTTGATATACCTGTTCACGAGGCCCTTCAAGATGATAATTATTTGCATGATGAATTCGTTGAGGTATAGTCAAAATATTAGTACCAGTTTAATACTAGTAGTTCTTTCTTTGATCCCTTCTAAAAAATTATTATTTATTTTGAACATTATTCCCTATTTCTTGAGGAATAGATTTTATGTTCCACGCTCGAAATGGAAATATAATGCTGATCAAAATTGCTAAGTATTTCACAATTTCAAAAGAATGTTGTCAGTTATTCAGTGGATAAACTAAAAAAATATTATTTTCTTAGTTCTGATTGTTTTAAAATAATATATTGGTAATAATATTTTAATAAATTTAAATATTTTTGGCAGTGCATTTATAAAAGAAAAATAGGAAGCGAATTTTCTAAAAGCGGGAAAGCAATAGCTCTGGCCACGATGAGGCACATAAAGGCTTTGTTTCAAGGAACCACAGATGATGAAATCATATCAATGGGTGTTTTGACACCTGCTGATGAACCCTACATGACAATTCACGGCACTCCTTTTTCATTTCCCGTGATCGCCGGTAATGGAAAATGGAAAATAAGACCGGTAACTGGTCTCACCTATTGAGCTTGATATTATTTATTAAATTTGAAATATAAAGTTAAACAAAAAAGTCGCTTAAATAAGAGATGCTCCCTATGGTTTATAATGAATTATTATTTTTATTAAAATTGTCTTTCTTGCAGTGTATTTTTGAATCTTTGGAATTTATTTTTCAATTAAACGGTGGAAAACCATTCGATATTTAAGAAATTATTTGATACAAACAAAAATAAGTGACGTTGATTACATGAAAAATGAAAATGTTTAGAATTATGGAAATAAGCAAAAGGACAATGTTCTTGTTGGGAGAAATTTAAATTTTCATTTTATGCATGAAATTATGTAAATTTCAGAATACGGAATGATCTTAAAGAGTTTATTCCTAGTTTTGTTTTAATGTAATTCATTTAGCTATGAAATAAATTATAACAGTCCTAATTAATAGCGTAGCCAGAAACATATACAAGATTACGGCCTACGTAAAATGCAATGAAAAATTTTGAATGATAAATATTAAAAATATTTGCTGCCAGTTTTTTTTCGATTATCATGCGGAAATTAATTAAATAATACCAAAAATTGTTTTTAGTGTAAAATTTGAACAGAAAAAAAGCAAATATGAAAACCATTTCGAATAGGTCTTTCGCATGTCTTTTACGAATCCACATAAAGTAACTTTCAGATTCATACTGCAAATAGCTCTTCATCTAACTTCATATTAACAAATATTGGTAATTTATGTCAGAAGAATTTCCACTATCTTTTTCAGGGAGTGAAACAAGATGCGAGAACACATCTGAATCTGATTAAAGTGGTTCATTCCTTGCTCAGGGACAAAATAATGACATCGATCAGCAAGGCAATCGAATACATTTTGGAATACGAGGAAAAGCAAAACGACATTATAAGAGTCAATCAAAGACAAGAAGTGACGAAATTCATAGAAACTACCGGTTGGAATGCCAGTTATTTCTTCACTCCGCTGCTTTCGGAGACGATACCGAAATCGAACAAGGAAAAGATCAGAGTCAGGAAATCCATTGCGTGGGATGATGGACAATTAACCAGAAAAAGATATGAAAATTTCCAAAGGAAATCCTCGATTCGATTTAGCTTCGATGAGGACAGGAAAATTAATGAGAGGAAGAGCTCCATTCTAAAACGCAATGAGACGAAGGATTATTCTGCCACTGATCAATTATGTACACAAACTGAATATCGGTCAGGATTGTGAAAAAAGTTTCCGATTTTTAACATTATCCGGAAGGCCATGAGTTCGAAATCCGACAAGTAATCATCAAAAAATTTAAATTTACAGAGTAATTTAAAATTAATCTCGTGTAAAAACGGGCTCAAAGAGGGAAGCATAAAAACTTCATAAAGTTGACTGTATGGAAGTAAAAAGAATCACATATTAAAGCACGGGTAAAATATTTATTTAAAGAAATTTTAATATTACAATCAAAATCGAGTCGTTTTAAGTTGTTAACCAGCCACGTCAGGTGCGATTTCCCTTTATTTTTGCCGCAATTATATTTCTTGGTCTCTCAAGATCCACAGACCGTCCAGTTCTTCGGGCAACTTGTCGCAAAATCAAAATTATTTTTCTTGCCAATTCATCTTCCCTTTTTAATGCAATTACTCTCAATCCTGGATGGATATTTTTTTAAGTTATCACATTATCAGAATGTAATATTAGTTAGCGCGATCCAACTGGAAATTCTACTACTTGAGTCCGTTGTCTAGAAAAAGTTGTCAACCCCTATCGTGGGTAATGCATATTTTAAAATATAATGAAACATTTGACGACTAGCCTGAAGAACAAGAGTGATGTAACCAGATGGGAATTATAATTTTACGAGCTGAATTTCATGAAGTTCTTTCAAAGGAAGCTTTCGTCGGTCAGATTAATGATCATTTTAAGGCCGAGGATTATTATGTCTTTCCAAGCACACAGCGACTGCCTTTATTCCGAATTCTCTTTCTTCGCGAAATGCGTTTTGTTTTTCCTTTCTTTGTATTTTGATTTCATATATCCAGGCTATCTGGATTTTTCGAGTATTTCCGAAGGTGTGACATCGATTAAATCTCTCTGGATTTTCCGGGATAAAAATTAAAAAGAAAACTCGAGAAGGCCCTGGAGATTTCAAATGGAAATTTCGCTCGCTTTTAATGTCGCCAATGTTAGGTTCACATACATGAAAAAATAAATTAAGAAAAATAAAATTTCATAGATAAATATAATTTAAATTTTATAACAAATTGCTTACGAAATAAATTATTAACATTTAATTTACAATAAAAATTAAAATAAAAAAGATCGAATTAATGAGTAAAAATTAAGGAATTATTTTAATGCGCGACGCTTAAGTACCTAACGTAAACTAAAAATAAATTAATTTTTTTTAAAGCAAAATATTAAATATTTATATTACTATTATTATTCATCGTTATTATTTTCACTAACCGCCCTTATGTTTATAAGTTTATCATATGAACGTGGTTTGCTGCCGCATCAAAATTCTGCGACTCTAAATTGATTCTGAAACAGCGAAATCTGAAGCGAATTTCCGTGAATGAAGCAGCTCCTGTGTGCAATGCATGCGGTGTATGAATTGCATCCCAACTCTAGCGGGAGTATTGTTTATGGAAACATAAATAATATTTTGTGTGACTGCCCGTCATCGATGGTTAATTTTCCAGTTCAGCTCTCGGACGAATTGATTTTAATGCAAGATAGTTGGAAGCACCATTTTACTTTTCACAGTTGAAATAAAAGGGGTTAGCAATAGATGTGGGTAAAAGTTTTAGTATAATCATTTCTACTACTAACTTCTTGCTTGCTCTACATCTCACTGACTAGTCGTAATTATGTCAATATGCGAACGAACGTGATTCTTCTATCTGATGCGGTAACTCTCTGCGGATGCGATTCGCGAATCAGACGAACGGCGCGAGAACGGAAACTTTTGCAAATTCGTGAACATCGGCGAAATTTTTGAAAATGACGAGGAAGCAGCCCGGATGTTGGGAACGAGAGGGGGTCGCCTAGGGGTAGAAGTTCGTGAGGGCGTCAGCGTAGAGGGAGTTGAGGGAGTTTCTAAGGAGGTAAATATCGGTCGGTTTGCCGTTGAAGAAATAGGGGCCTTTGTTGAGGGAATATATGGAAGCGTCCGGCTTCGGTCTGACCGCGTGTTCGTTCGGCAACTGAAACACCGAGGTCGGTTTGCCGTTCGACACGAAATTGAGCGGCAAATGATAAAACTGGTTCGAGGAAATTTCGTTCGCTTTGTCCGAGTTCGAGGGTACGGTGTTGAGGAGCTCCGGATCGGCCATTGTCGGGGGTCGGCTGATGTACCCCATGCCGGGGACGAAGATGTACGGATTTGGGGGCAAACGAATGTAGTACGTGGGAGAATCGACGAGGTGGTTGGTCTTCCTTTTGAACGGCTCCGTTCGGGAGAGCCATTCGTCGGGGATGATGGGCCGGAATTCCTTGCTCTGGGTGAGGTAACCCAAATTGGTCGGGTAGTTAAGGTGCATCACCGGAGGGGGGAAATACGAATAGTAGCCGAGACTTTTTGCTTTTCTGTCTTCCTTCGCGGGTTCCTCTTTGATCGCCTTCTTCTGGTCCTCCCCGACGGCGTTGCTTTGCGTCGCTTTAACTTTGTCCGAAAGAAGCTCTTTCAATTTCTTCAGGTTTTGCATCACGAGATCTTTGTCGTTTTTGCCGTCCTTCGCCGAGGACGCCATCTGGACGGATCTTGAGGCAACCATTGTAGCCGTCAAAAGAAGGATGAATATCTTCATGGCGAGAGACACCGTAAATCGTCAAACTTCTGACTCTGAAAGTAAAAATAAATAAACGCGACCGATTATTAAGTTTGTACTGAAATGTCCGAATGTTTTTATTCCCGTTCTTTTCCAGCAATCTGTCGTTTAAGCAATTTGACTTTGCGAATCGTGCGGCTTAGTAAGTGACACGCTTTACGCAGAAAACGGGAATTTCCGTCGGGTTGCGAATGGGATTTACAAATAAACCGCATAAAAATTCCGACTCTAGGATTGTGCGCAATATTTTAGGTATTGGGGGAAGAAGAGGAGAGGTTAGAAGTTCAAACAGCCGAGATAACTAAGGCCCCGGAAAATGTGGAGACAGCGGAGGAGCCGCAACCCAAAAAGTGCGTTTCATAAATAGTTTATGTAAAGGTTAATTTTTTTTTTTTTTTATAAGAGCATGTAACAGACGAATCTGGAATCGCGATACGTGTTGCACTTCGTTTCCTTCAATGTAAATACGACTTTCAATGTTCACATTTCTTTTGGAAAAATCAGTTAATTTACCTAATTATGAATGTTAAGTAGGACACGGAATATTTATTTTCAGGACCGGGAGCTCAAAAAGACCTGAAGCAAAACGTTCCGCTATGAAAGAACAGGAAGAACGGGATCTCTCGTACGGAAGGATGCTCGAACTCGGGAAAGCGTCTTTACGCGGTGCCGTGGAAGAAGACGCCCTGCACCCACCGAACGGGAAGACAAGTTTTCCGGCATTCCACCGGCGGCGTCTCACGGTTCGCGGCCTCTTCTCCTCAAAGCGAATGAGATCCCCTGCGGAGTTGACGACGCGCTCTCCAAAAACGCGGTGTTAAGGCATCGTGGGAAAGCCGGAAGAGGCAACGAAAGGAGAAAAGACTTGAAACGACGGATGCGTTTAAATGAACGTCACTTAAGTTAAATGAGGGAGAAAATGGTAATTTTGAAATCGAAGGACCTCTCCTCGATTATAGTAAATAAGCACCACCGATTACTCTGCGAGGCGATGACCGTTCGAAGCGCACGAGGACCGGACGGCAAAAAAGAGCACCGACGGAGGCTCGAAGACTTTGGATTTCCTCTTCCGGGCCATCCCGAAGCCGGAAGTCCAAACCAACCGCCGAACGAGAAGAAGGCGGTGCGATCAACTCTCGGCTCGAACGCCAACCAAATGGAAATGACATCTTTACTTTCCATTTGCGCGAGACCGCACGCAAAATCACCGACGGCATCTTTTTACCCGTCGATTCCCCCCCGAGTTAATTCGAAAATATAAAAATGCCAGCGATCGAGCGGGATGCGCGGACTTAGGACGAGGAACATCGCCGAGGGTGCACACCGGCAGACCTCGCTGCCGGCCCCCAAACCGGTCGCCTTTGCAGCTTCCGGCCGGAGCGATCGCGTCGGGACGCCGGACCCCGCGGAAGCGGCAGAAGTGGAAACGGGAACGGGGCACCGAAGGGAACCTCGAAATCCGCCCGCAGGGAATCGGTCGCGGAGCAACAAATGCCACGATTTTATGTCCGAATAATCAAATATCATTACGAAAATGCAGCGTAAAGTCTAAAAATTCCGACGGAAGTGGAACGGATCAACGAAATCACATTCGGTAAATAATTAATTTGTCGTGCGGGACAATCCGTCGCCGTACGCGTACGTTGCGACTCCTTTTCCGCGTAAAATGCTCCGTCGCAATGCGAAAAGCGTTCGGCGCGAAGGCGAACGTTCCGCCCGCGGGAAGACGGCCTCCGATTCATTCCGGACGTCCGACCAGGTGCGGGATGGGGCTCGAGATCGCGACGGGAGAAACGAGAGGAAGTAAAAATCGCGCCGAACGAGTTCTTCGGTTTCCGGGCGAATTTCGCCGCTCCCGTCGACGTCCCCCGCCACTCGTTCGCTACCCTTGGCCGAACTTCCGAACGCAGGGTCGGTCGCGAGCGCACGCAGTGAAAACTCCCGGCGAAATTTCTTCGATTTAGGATCGAGCCTGCGGTCCGTTGCGGGTGCGTGCGAAACATTCTCCGCTGCGATTCCACCGGCGGGCCGATCGGAACTCCTCCCCCGGCCCATCGCGACGGCTGCGGCCCGGACTCGTTCCGCGAGAAAACGGCGGTCGGACCGCTGCTTGCGTTCGACGCAGGAAAAATAACCCGGTTTGCCGCGTTTAAATTGGGACGGGAACCACGCGGCTGGCTCGGCACGAGCTTTTCCTGCGCCATGAAGCCGCTTCAAGATTTCGCGCCGGGCATCGGACGAGCCGTCCCGGAAGCGTCAAAAGCCAACGTCCGCCCGCCCGCTTCACCCAAAACGCTGCCTCCCGCATCCCGTTGGAACGCAGCTGCTTCCGGGAGGGACGTCGGCCGCCGCCTTCCGGCTTCGTTTTCGCGTTCGGACGCCGATCGGACCGTCCTCCGACGCCCCGGGCGAGTCCTTCCTCGACCCGCGCAAGGTTCCTCTCGTCGGGCGAAGAATCGAGGCGTTTCGAGAGGTTTTCTCCTCTTCCTCCGGCGTTCTATCGGAGCGCGGGCAGCCGATTTCGATCGCTGCGAGGTGTCTCCCCGGCCTCGCGGGTTGGTATTTGTGGGGAAAGCGAACGGCTTTTGCCGGGGTTAGGTTAGGTTTCGGTTTTCGGAGGTTTCTGGGCGGCGGTTGATTTAACCGCCCGGGATTCGGAATCGAGCTGTTTCTCGGCCGCGTGCGTGGACGGTTTACCGAACCCGCGAAATAACTTTTCCCGGTGGTATTTTCCTTTTTGCCTGATTTTCCTTTTTTCTTCTTTTAACAGAAAGTTAACATGGCGAAAAATAACCGAGAAATTTTTGATTAAACAACGAGAAAGGAAGGATATCGTTAACTTTGCATCAAAAATTTGCTCCCGAAGAGTTTGAGATTAAAAACTGCAGATTTTTCGCATCTTTACGGATTTATTGGTCTGGTTATTGGTTTGGGGTCATCGCGTACTCGGTTATTGCTATGGTTCTGCATTATACGTATTTAACTTTTTTTTTTTTTAAATTTACGATGTCCATTTAATGTTAAGTTTTTACGTTTATAAATGGTGCCGCCGAATCAAGATAATGCGACTCCCCGTCCCTTATATTTTTCTCTTACGCTAACAATGTTACATATATAAATATGCGCGTTTTATTTGTTTATTCACCGAATGCATGACCGTCGTATAACATAAATTAAAAAACCAGCTCATTCGGAATATTAGCGCAATTTTACGACATTGCGATCGCATTCAACTCAGGCGCGTGACATAAAACGTGGCTCAGTCACAGTCATTCCCAAAGGTAAATTTTCATTTGTCGGACTGCGTTCGCTCGGGCGACGGCCGAGAGCAGCGGCAAACGAAGATGTGCACTGCAGCGCTCACCAAACGGAACCGACGAACTCTGCAAGGAGCTCTGCGTCGCGTGCGGTTCGGGTGCGGTGTCGGACGGAATGGCGGCGGCAAACCGAATCCTTTCGCCGCACCCGGCACCGGATGCCGCGACGAACGGGCGGAAGACCCGAAGACGTTCAAGGTAAGTGAATTCCTCCGTCGCGAGAACCGAAGACGACCGCAGTTCTGGTCGAATGGAACCGACGAGGACGGCTCTCATCCCAGTTACGCTCGGCATTCGCACTCTCTCGAATTTCACTTTTTTCCGCACACCGTTTGCCGCCTCTCCTTTTCCTTCTTCCACTCGCGATTATTCGCGCTTTCGGTGCCAAGCGGCCGCGGCCCCCTCCCCGGGGACGTTCGGGGTCGCCGGGATTTCCTCCGCCGCTGCGGCGAACCGATTTGAAGTTCGGGCGACGGGATTTTCCCCGTGCGCGAGTCCCGCGGGAGGGCAAATTTCGATGACTCCGGGCGAGAGCGGAATCCCGCCGACGTTCGATCCGTCAACGCCCGAGCGGTTCCCTTACTGCGTCCCCCGTTCGGGGACGTTCCGCCTGCGGGCCGGACCCCGCGCCTCCCGAACGTCCTCGAGGCGACGGAAGATCGTTCGGGGTGGGACGAGCCTCCGACCAGAGACATTCGTGCGGAAAACACCCGCGGCGTCGGTGGCGGCGACGCTCGGGGTAAAAACCGGTTACCCCCGGGATCCGCTTCCTTCGTCCCTCTCCCTGCTGCGGAGAGAAAACCCGGGGACCTTTCCGTTCCCCCAAACGCACGTCCCGGAGAAAGATCCGAAATCGCCTTTTACTCGGTTAATTAATATTGATTCATCTTTTTGACCGTAATTGATTCCCTTTATGTATCTCGCAGCAATTTACAAAGAAAGAGTTTTATCTCTCGTTTTGTAACAATCTCGAGAGGGACTCCATGGACCATTAACCGCAGAAAACGATTGCGACCGGTGCCGGCTCTTTTTTAATATGTTTTTAAGCACAACAAATAACCGGCAATTGCTGTACAGTAAAACTTCATTTTACAAGAGATGCCTAATGAAAAACTCATAAAAAAGCCAACGTGATGGGAATGGATTTCCTTCTCTCTTGGGTTAATTTTTTAATAATTATCTTTTAAATCATCCCCATATAAGGTTCTCGCCGAGCCGTTTGCGGCGTTCGAGCACCAACGTAACTCTCCTCTACGCGACGGTCGTCGATTGCTCTCTTTAAGTCGTCGCGAACGGAAAAAGTGACCCGGAAAGGGACGTGCAAAATTTCGGTCCGAGTCGAGGTGGGCGCCGGAACCGAAGGGAAAGCGGAAATCGTTTGGCATTTTCTTTGTTGCCACGGCGGATCACTTCGCGTCCGACTCCGTTTCCGTTTGGCCGACAATCGCGAAGGAAGCTTTTCCCGCGCGCTTCCGTTCGCGAGATGCGCGGCTCCGGTCGGGACGGGAAATTGTTGCTGGAACGAACCGGACGGTGCGTTGCACGTGGGACGACCAATCACGATGGCCGCCGCCTCGAAACGCGCTGACGAATCGCGGACGTCGGGTCCTCCGTGCACGCGTGGGGCGAACGGAAGCGTTCTTCCCTTCGCTGTTTCGACGGCCTTAAACTGTTAAAATTTGGGTCTCCCCTCGAATGTGGCAATTTAATGCGGTGACCCGCGGGGCCCTCGCCAAACATTATTTTGCGTATGCAAACAAAAAAGAAAACTGTCGAACGGTGAAAATCCCCGGATTGGCTACCGTGCGAAAATATTTTTCCGCGCCGGGAAACTGGCGCAGAGCGTTCCCCGGATGCAGACGTGGACAATTTGAGCCTTAAGGGATGCCCGACTTGGGTGCTTGGGGGCTTTTCACGGTGCGCTGCCGGAGGGTTTCTCCTGCAGCCGAAGTAAAAGTCCGTTTCAGCGTCCGGGGAGGGAAAAGAGAGGAAACCCGAGGCCGCGGTTGTTTAACTGAAGCACCGAAAGCGGTTATTTGATGAGCGGCTCGTTTCCGGCGACAGCAATCAAGCTGCTGGAAAGCGGTTCGCATTTCGGCCCGGGCGACGCTGCTCGAGCCGCGGCGTCGCCTCGCTCGGCGCTTCTCGGGTGCCGGGGAGCGACGGCAAAGGGCCTCTTGTCCTTCCTGCCGGCCGGCCGTCGACGGCCGTCGCGACTCGTCGTAACCGCGCTGAAAACGGAATAACCGACGTTTTCGTTTCTTCTTGCATGAATTATTATTATTACAATCTTGCGGTTTGACCTTTATCGTTTATGGAACGGCTTTTTTCCTTCGATTTCCGCCGGAGAGCGTTACATTCGAAATGCGTTCCGCGGTGATTCCACAGTTTTCGATTTCACCAGAAAATCATGAAAACAAATAAAGAAGTTCTCCCGCGAGTGCCTCGCTAGCAGCGGTGCGGTGTCTCTTCTCGACCATCGCTGCCGACGGGCGTCGGGAACCGCGTCCGCCGAAATCGGAGCGTGCCGCTTCGATTTCCAACGTCGTTTCGTCGTTTCAGGACGTGACGCCAAGTTCTGCCTGCACCCGTGAAAGTTCCCCCCGCGTTTTCTGCGCCGGGGGCAATCCTGGCAGGGGGAGGAGCCCCCGCCGCCTTCGACCTGCCCCCGATTTGAGGCGTCCGCAGCATTCGAGCGCGGGCGCTCTCGGCCGAAGGCGGACACCGACGGCATCGTGCGATTTTGCCGGGAGAGGAAAAATATGGAAAACCTAATGCTTAATAATGCTCAAAAAACAGGTTCGCACACGAGCCACGTTCGCAATGAGGTTTTGCTTTTTCCACGACCGAGGCGCGGTTGACGCCGGAAACGCGAATTTCAGATTTCTTTTCTTCCGAGTCAGACCGACTGCGGGGCAGCAGACGAACCCAGAGTGCGCGTTCGAAAATCTAAACCGACTTTTTCTCCTTTTTAAAACGACCTTAGCGGATTTCAATTTTCGAAACATTTACCCAGCGTGAAGTTATTTCGACGTTGTTTCGATCGTGAAATAATCCGCAAACGGCGTTTATTATCATAATTATTATTACATTTTGGATGTCTCGTTCCCAAAGATCACCCGAAGCACGTAACAAGCAGCTCGAAAACCCTTGGAAAAGGATTGGCGTTCGCTTACAGAATCGGATTAACAGCGTTTTAGAGTGCGTTGGGTGCGGAAAAACATATCAAAGACGGAAAAGGATCGCTGCCTGACGCTCAAGAGGATCAAGCGGCCGACTCCACTCCGTAACATTCATCGCCAGGTTCAAACAGTGGGGATTTTCGTCGGAGACGAAAGCTCCGGAGGATGCCGGGAGGATAAGGATTCCTCGCGGAAAACGCGGTGAGGGTAACCCAAATCGGGGGGGCCACGCGCCCCGGGGAGCAACTTTGCCGCGCCCTCGAATCCATTAGAAGTGACACATCGCGGCCGCGGACGGCTTTTCAGCAGTCGATTAAAAACGACTGATGGGCGACTGGCTAAAACCAAAGCAAACGGTCGCGGACCGGGGGGGAAATTCGCATCCAAAATTGGAGCGATCGATTCGCTCAAATCACACGGGCGGGCAACGAAATGCGATCGGACGGAGGATCGTGCACTTTTATCGCGATGCACGCCCATTTTGGCCGCGTAATAAATTTATTGCGACGGCGTCACGTAAAAAAAAAGAAGAAAAAAATGGAGCCATTATTGGTCAGAATGTTGTCATTTTCGATCTGCGTCGTCTCCAACTTTTTTTTCTTCCCTTTTCCCTCGCGTTTTCTCGCGCGGGGAAAAAAAAAGCGATGCGGCAAATGCCGAAAATTCCCGAGCGTCATCCGCTCGGAACGCGATCGAGTCGGCGGCGTTGCCCGACGTGGCACCAGCCACTTCGAGTTCGCCGCGGCCTCCCGCGGACTGGGCGGGGGTGAAACGCGCGTGGCTCCAGTTAGAGAGACAAAACAAAAAAAAAAATAAAATCGAACCCGAAAATCTCGAATCGCAGAGATTCGAAAGAGAGAAAAAAATATTTTTCATCGTCACGGGGGAAGGGACACCGACGGAAGTGACTTTTCCGTACCACGGACATTGTCGGCGATTCGCGTGCCCTTTGGAAAAAATAAAAGAAAAATCTTGAGAATTTCTCATGCCTCGAGGAGAAAAATAAATAAGAGAGAGAGAGAGAGAAGAATTTTCGCTTTCTACCAGAATGTTCCCAATCACGTAAAGTGGTAAACTACCAGTTCGAGGCAGAAACCATAAACTTCGCGAATATTCGACGTCGTTTGCCCGGCCGAAAGGCAGATGGAAAAATAACTCGTCGCGGACGCAGTCGACGCCTCCTCCGCGAAAAAATTTTCCACAGCGAAGCGGTGCAGGTCCCGGGGCCTCCGGCGCACGGATGAAAACCTGGGAAAACCTTTCCGGGGAGGCGGAAACTCGCGTCCCCCGGCGAAACCGCGTCTTTCGCCGTCCCGACGACGGTTTCCGCACCCGGCGGGAAAAATTCTCCCCGAACGCCGAACGCACGTCCGACGCGTGTGTCACCGCTTGCAGCGTCGATGTTTTCACATTAATTTCGTGTGCTCTTTCGCACACGCATGACGTTCGCGTGCAACATGTGCACTCGCAAATGTGAAAACCTTCCAGTTCGGACCGTGGAAATTAGCTATGTATATATACATAAGTACGCATAAAACTTAATTATGCTGCTAGAAAAGAAAGAAAGTAGAGTTGCAAGTAATCAGCTATAGAATTATTATTATCGTCATTTGAAGTGGGTTAGAAGAAAAATGTGCGAAAAATTCGCGGATAAAGAACCGCGTTATTTGTTTCCCTCGGTCGCCTCAGTCTTGTGCATGTCTGGCGGCCATTAATTCAGACTTTCAATTTTTCTCTCCTTTCCGGAGCATCCTCGCATGTCAAACACGTGAAATTTGAAGTCAAATTATACGGGTTAATATTTTATTTTTCCTTTTTTTTATGAAGCAATATAATATTAAGATTGTATCTCATGTTTCTCTCCGGTCGGTAACCATCGGAATTATCCCAAAATTGGGGGTATTTAACAGTTTTTATATGAAAATAAACGGACCGCTTTCAATTTTTATGCGCGGCCAACGAAGGCTGCCATTAAGCTAATGTGGCATTTACACGTGTGTGCGCACTCGCGGTTCCCAGGCACTTTTCCCTCGTCCCCAGCCTCTTGTTCCGACCGAGAGGAGAGGAAGAACGAAAGCGGGAATCGGACGGGAACCGGGACGGTGCGGGTCTCGCTTTTCGCGTTCGCGTCTCCCTCGTCCGTGCCGTCCGCGGCGCGGATTTCCGATCCGAAAGCTCTCGACCTCACCGGGAGGCTTCCGACGCTCGCGCCGAATTTGAGCGGCGCCGCATCCCGAGGCGCTTGCGCGCGCAGCCTCCGCGCTTTTGTCGCGAGGCGCGAGCGGGACCTTTCCGGACGGCAAAAAACGCGTCGTCGTCGGGACGTTTGAAGCGGACGGGTCGAACCCGCAACGTCCGAAGATGTTCTTCCGTGGCCCCAGACTCGGAAACACCGCGCGCTTTCTTATTCGCTTAAGCGGCTGGGCCGGTGATACCTGAAATCGCTGCGCTCTGGCTCTGGATTTAACATCTTTGATTGATTTCCGCAGTAAATTAGCTTTTAATTTTACGCAAACGGGGATTTTCGTACGGACGTGCCCTTTTAATTTATCATGGAATGGCGTTAATCTGGAATGTAATTTTTTACTTTTTCTTGCTGCTTTCATCTTTTGGCAAGTAATTAGCTGGGGAAAAAAAAAACCGGTGTCGGTGCTTTAAAATAATTGTCCGTGCACCGGGCAAGGGAGGGGAAAAGGTGCTCGAAGGTTGTTTCGGCGCGGCTTCGTTCCTGAACGTATCATTTTATGAAAGTACACGAATTATTTCCCATTCACGAATTATATCACTTGCCTAACTATGCGAGTGTGCGTGACGCGAATGAAAATGGTCCGATGGACAGAGCCATTATCCAATTTGAAGTTTTGTCATTTGCGATCGTCCCTAGGTAAGGCCCAACGTGCGTTTTGACCGTCGCATTCTTCTCCGCGTGCTTCGAATATCGATGCCGTGCGCTTCGGACGCCGAATGGAGCCCTCGGGGGGGGGGGGGGGGGGTGAAAAAATTTGCGTTCGGAAAGGCTCGAGGGAAGTTCGGGCACCTTGGAAACGCCGTCGGATGCGCGAAGGCGCCGGGACGGGTCGGGTTCGAGTCGGGTTTGGCGAAGGGCCGACGACGTTTTTCGGGAAAACTCGTCCTCCAATTTTTGTTTGCTTTCCCTTTTTCCCTCCCGTGCGGGATGTCGGCGGAATCGCGCGGGGCAGCAGACTCGGATCCTTCCCCGACCGCTTCGAGAAGAGCGAGGCATTAAATTGAACGCGTTTTAATGGTGCCATCGGCGGGGGATTTTCTCTACCCCCGAGCTGGGTTTTTTTCCGCTTTTCGTCCCTCGTTCCCCCGCCCGGGCATAAATCACATGCGAATTCACAAAAGATGCGCTGCCGAACAACTTAAAACGTCACGCGAACCTTTCGCCTGAGCCTTTTCTTTTCTGCTTCGCCTTTCTTTCACTTGAAGATTAATAATTCTGCGGTGCAATTTCGAGGGAAAAGGGGAAAAAAAAACGCCGAAGTAATTATCCATATTCCGAAAATGAATGAAATACAAACCCCAAAAAATGAATCTCCGATGTCCGATAAAATAAAATGGTAGTTAATTATAATCATTACTATCAATATTAAATTACATGTTATATATTTGCCTTCATGATGCGCGGACTGCGTTGCGTTTCTCTACTGCACAGACACTCGCCAAGCGGGAACAAGGATCGAGGCCCCCCGCGAGGGGGTTTTCGAAAACTTTTTCCCAAACAAATCGACGCGACGCGTGAAAGAAAAGCGAACGATGCGACGAGAACGGCCCCAAGCCCGGATCCGTTCGAGCTCCGAGGCAGCTCGCTTTAACCGTTCGCATTTGGCTTTTGCATCTCGCGGACCTCTCCGGGCCCTGCCCCAACGTCGTGACTTCCATCGCGAAATCTGCTTTTTTTTCTACCTCCGAAACAGATAAACATCTCGAAACGAGATCGACAGTGCATGAGAGCAGGTCGTCGATGCAGCTCAACTACTTGCGCGTTGAGGGACGACAATTACCTGCTGGATAAACTGTTCTAATTGCGTTCCGTTCGGTTTTCAGGTTGAGGGCGGCGGCGGGGAGCGGCTCTCGTCCTCCCCGATTTTCCCGACCGAAAGAAAGGAGCGGGCGCCGTGCCCGGGGCGACGCGTGCCGCCGTGCGCCGAACGGCGAACGACAAACTCACGAGCGGTTCGATCCGCTTTTTTGCTTCGTCGAGCATCGGATTTCCTTTTCCGCCTTGATGCGCGTTCGGTCGCGCGAGGGCCCTTCCTACCGTCGGGCAGGGGAAACGGCCGGCGCCTTCTCGAAGCGGGCGAACCGCCGCGAGGGTTGACCCGAACACCCTCCGCCGGGGTCGAAGCTTGGTTAGCGCCGCGGCGTCCGGTGCACGCGCCTCCTCGTTGCATTTTGCGACTCCCTGGAAATTCCCCGGAATGTCGCCGGCCAAAACGAGTTTCCGAACTGCTGCGTCGGCCGCGGCGTCTGCCGTTTTAGTACCTGAAAATTTTTATTTATGGCCGGATCCGGGCGATTGCGCGAGACCAAAGGACGTTGCCAAGGCCGATTTGTCTTCGGGTGCAACGCTCCCGGCGGGTCCTGCTCGCAGGGGGCAATCACCGGGAGATTTTGAAGAACCCGGGAATGGCAGGGATAAAAGGCGGGAACCGAAACGTTCAGGTAATAGTCGGCCGCGCAAAAGAAAGAAAAAACCCATCCGAGGAAGATGAAAATCCGGATCTCGCCGTCAAATAACACAAAGGAAATCGGACCCCTCGGTGTAGAGGTTAGGGCCACGATGTAAAGTCACGGGTTCTTGGGCCCAAATCCTACTAAGTGAAATTAATTAGCAGTTTTTCACGTTATCTAAGTAGGATGGCTCAATAAATTTTAATGACTTAAAAAAAAAATTGGTCATATATAATATGTTATTATAACGTCACTGATTTTAGATATGTCTTAATTTACAGTATGAGTTTTTATCGCGCGGAAAACTAGTTCACCTCCATCTCTGGAAGGATAGGAAAATCCGAAAGGATTTTCCAGGGCGGGAACCGTTCGAGACGCCAACCGTCCTGGAAGCCCAATTTAAGGTCCCGCACAACATTTAAAAAAAGGCCGATCTGAAGCCCGCGTTATTTTGCTGCAAGTCAAACATAAATAATTCACATATCTTCTACTTTAATACGCAAAGGACCACATACAAGTAGTCGAGCTCCATCAAAAATTGCGCTTCCCTTGTGACTAAAATCGCAGCATCCAAGCAAAATCCCCGAAACTCCGCATCCTTTTTCTCTCGTAACGCGCAGCAAGGATTTTAGGGCAAAATCGAACTCTCGTTTTGCCGGTGGCGAAAGCACTTCGGTAAGCTTTGGCCGAAAAGGTTTTCCCGGAGAAAATCCGTCGATGATGGAAGATTCGCGAGAGGATCGACGCCGACGCAGAATCGGATCGGGGGAACTTGGGGGCTGGAAAGTGGCGGCAAGAACGACGGAAAGGATTTTTTCCTTCCGGCGGAAATCGCCGGAACCGGGAAAGGGAACCGGAACCGGGCCCCGATTTTCGCTTCGCGGGTTCTCCCACGAAGGGGAAGTGGAACTTTTGCGGGACTCGACCGGTTTCCTGCGAGCGAACGGTTCCCGGCGCAATTTTCGCAACGTTCCCCCGCGATCGGGGGTCCCTCGCCCTCAGCGGGAGTTTTGCACGAGGTTCGGGCCCAGAGCCGCAGACTCGGGGAACGATGAACGGGCGGAACGAATCGCTGGAACGGAAACGGAGACCGTGGAAACGCCTCTTGTAAGCGATTTCGACGTCGTCCGCGGGATTCACGTCGAATTCGGGCGTCAAAGCTTCTTAAACCAACTGCGATCGCCCTTCTTTCGAACGTTCCGATCCATCCCGGAGCAAGTGCTTTGCAGTTCGTGTGCTCGTCAGATCCCATTAGCATAACATCCGATGCCCTTACAAGCGAAATGAGAATCGGTCACTCAAAATGCATCACTTCGGACGACGTGCAATGCCGGTGTTTACCGTAAACCAAATTGCTTTGTACTCTGCGCACGAACGGGCGATGACCCAGTGTCGAAAACGCTTTTAACCTATCTTTATTACCCGTCCCGAAGACTTGTCTTCTTTTTTCCCCCGTAATTTGATGCCAATCGCACCCCGACATTTTCCGTAATTTGTTTCAATCAAATGTATAATCTCCGCATATTATTCATGGACGGATTCGCAACTTTTCCGAGGAGAATTTAATGCCACGAAGGATGTTTCGGTCGGGGACGTTCACGTCGAAAATCAGAAACTGGTTTGGGGACTCGCGATGCCTCCCCCCCCCACCCCCGAAAGTCAAACTGAAAATTCTTCCGGAAGCCGGTGCCGGGATTCGACCCCCCGGCGGGACGATTTTACCCCAAATGGGAATTCTCGAACGTCCAGGACGTGGGAGCAGACGCAGAAAGAGACTTCCGGGTTTTGGATTTTCGGGGATTACAGCCACGACAATCGGCCACGTGGGTATTAAAAGAAAGAAATTAATTACGTGTAATAGTTTTAAATGATTTTTTAAGCGATTTGTGCCACCGAAAGTGAAACAGCAAAAAAAATTTTGATATTTCTCATTTTATTAGGTTGTTCATTAATATTTTATCATTTTATATTGTTGAAGAGAAAAAGAAAATTTAAATTTTCCCTTTTCAACTTTCCCACGTTTAGCGGTTCGGTGATGTTAAAATTAGCATTGTAAAATTTTTATGTGTTAATCGGGATGGATCTTGATTAAGAAGTTGCCGGACTGGGGGCCTCTTTCGCCTTAACTGCAATGCAAATCTGTCAACCGGCAAAGCTTTCGTCTCTTCATTCGTCTGAATTCGATTTCGGTTCTTCTCCCTTCGCTTTTCGAACCCCGACCGAAATCTGCGACGATTTACGACAGAGAAGAGAAGTTAACTGGCGAGGAATTCGCCGATGGGACCGGACATCGCGACCGGAATTTCCGGCGAACATCAAATTTCGAGATCCGGGAGTCTCCGGAGGCGACGGCAATCGGACCCCCCCCCCCCTGCGCCACCGCCGGATTCGGTCTCGATTTCCCGACCCCTGATTCGCCGGGGTTTTTCCGCGGGAAAATTCCAATTCCGAACTCGCGGATTTCATTCCCTCCGCGCTGCGACGCTCTTTTCCGCGGGGGCAGGAGGACCTGAAACGCTGGGACACCCATCGAAAGGGAAAATTTTAATCCTGATCCGGTTCCGTTCCTCGCGAAACCCTCCGGACGAAAGCACTCCCGGTTATAAACGCGCAAATTTCGTTAAAGTGCGACAGGGGATTCGCGAATTTTTCCTCCGGTTCCTTTGTCGGCGAGGCGACAGGAAAATGGGTTAAAGAGGAGCAGCCTCAGAAATGAAGCCTCACGGCGACCCGAAGCGCGTTTTCCCTCGATTTGGAGTAATGCACTCGACGAAGGGGTGTCTAAAAGTGACCGAAACGCGTACTGTAGAGGGTAGCGTTTTCGGCCGTCATAAGCAAGCTGCCGAATAAGCGATGGTTTTCCGCGAAGTTCCTAAATTTCAAATTGTCCGAAAATGTCGTTGGAAGCAAAATCTTCTGATGCAAGGAAAGGTAAATTGTACACCGGAGTATTGGTACCTGTCGCTTTTTGCGTTTATAACCGAAGTTGACGGTTTCACAGTCGTAAAAAGGGAGGCTTTTTCCGTATCGGACTTCATCGCTTTCCCGTCCACGCACGTGGACGGTCCGTCGACGGTTTTTTTCCTTTATTTGCGAAAAATTAAAAATTGTCGATTCATCGGCCAAAAGGTGCGCATAAATCGCGATGTTGAGTTTCGCCTTGCGGAGCGTATATATATATTTCCAGTGCGTATTTTCATTATTTAATGCGCTCCTGCGAGTGTTTTACCGCCTTAAATGCTAAAACATCATTTGCACCTACAACGTAGGTGATTTAAGTGTAACTTTTTGCTTTTGAATGCAGTCTAAGTGAAAGCGCAAGGAAATTTTTTCCTCTTCTTTTTGCATCCGAAAATGAATGCAATTGCAATGATTTTTGATCGTGATATTCCCTCGGTTGAAGAACGGGCTGTTTGGCTTGTATGGTCATAACTGAGGCAGAAAATTCGCAAAATTATTCTTTTTATTCCATAAACGATATCCGTATGATTTGATAAATAGTTCTGCCGTGTAATTTAAGATTTTTTAATTATTTTTAATTTTTTATTATTCCACTTTCTCCTCTTCATGATCATCATTTACTGGTTTTCCAGTAACGCGGATTAAGCAGACCGGCAAGGGCGATCTTTCAGCTATGTAATATTTTCTATATCGAAGCGCGAAGCTTTTCTTTTTGTCGCGGCCAACATGATTTACGTGTACCGACACGGGGCATATATGAATTTTCTTACATGTTATTTAATTTATCATTCGGTGCGTTGCACGCAAGAGGACTGTGAAAGCTTTATATTTTTTTTCTCATTATTCAGCAAGGTTTGATGATCCGGCAATGTTGATTTCGGTTTAAAGCATTGGTAACCCGCGGCGATGTCCTTTCACTTGTGTTTTACTTTATAATGTATGAAAAGTTTTCCATAGTTCCGACACGAGAAGTTTCTTCGTTCTTTCGATATTTTCATCCCTTTTGCTCCGGATCCGACTTTTCGGTTCTTTCACATATGCTGAAGCTCGGTTTCGGAGGGCAATGCTGGTGAAAAATTTTATCCACGTTGAAGCATTCCAATTATGTACGAGGATTCGCCCGATTCGCGTGAATGGCATTATATTTTTATAAGTAGAGCTCAGAAATTTTCGACGCAAACGGATTTTTGTATAATAAAAAAACGAAAAAAATTTCAAATAATTGGAAGTCATTCCTTTTAAAAGTATTACTTTTATATATTTGTAAATATCAGTATCAAATTTTTTTAAGTTCAAATCATATGAATATGTATATGTATATACACAAAATCAGAATTACAGTTCTACGAAGGAAACGCCAACACTTGTAATTATGCATTATACAGAATTATACTCTTCATGGTAAACACGAAAAATAAATATTTGATGGCGTTAAATTTTAGGATAATATAAAAAATATATATGGATCGGCCGGAGGCCAAAAGCGGCGCAACTTGTACAGCGTATTAAAAATAAAGAATTCTACTTACCAAATTTTAAGTAAGAATCGGCTCGCTTCTGTTATATGAAGCCCAAGAACCTGGAAGAGAAGAAAAAAAATAATTCTATTTGGAGCCGAAATGTTGTTCGTCAAATGTGTGCGGAGTTATATTTACTACATGAAGAATTTTCTGCGCCGCAATGTATAAAACCGCTGCCCGCGAGGCAGCAGACCAGCAATCAACCGGCATCGCCCATGTTACTTGTCCTACAAGCAAACAGAGAATCCCTGCGCTACCCCCGTCCCGCCGAAGGCACCCGGATGTGATGGCACAAACCCCCGTGCGAGCATCGCATCAATCACGATCCACGTGTCAGCAGATCATTCAAGATTAGTTTAAGTTTGCGAAAGATGCAGGTACCGGTCACCAAACAACTGAGGTTGGTTTTTCTTTTTCTTAAATGAAAGCAAATTGCAGCCCACATAAACTTCCGCTTCGTGGTGCGCGGGTTGGGGAACTTGCCTGATCCTGTGTATTTTTGTCGCAATTTCGCTTTTCCGATAACCGCATCTCTTGCGGCTTGCATTGCAGAATCCCCTTTCCAGTTTCGAAAAATCTTCCCTTTCACAAGGGTAGAAACCACGCTGCAGTCGACTCGTGAAGCGTATTACGGTCCCGTACGCATCGACGAAAGGACTGCACCGAAACGCGATGCTTTTCTGGCATCCGTGAACAGTTCCAGGACCGGTTTGCGTTCCTCGGGCGGCAAACCCGAGGAAGGCCCACATTTCGATCCCGGAGATAGGTTTCGACGTCTGTGCAGCAGTAAGTGAGGACAGAAGTCCTCACTTTTTCACTTGCTTCAATTTGACGTTTATTTCACCCCCTACTCATGCCGGGCGGATGAATTCTGTCGTTTTCTCGTTACGCGGGAGAAGTTTGATGCGATCCTGCGCATCCGAGACTCGTTGGAAGAATTCGGGAGAGCGCGAACCTGGCGTTTGCCGCAGATTCGGGCACCCGGACCCGAGCAAAAGCGATGCGAGTTTAACAACCTCTTCGGGAGCAAAGCATTAACGGAGATGTTAAGAATGGATGAAATTTACTGCGGCAAACGAAAATGGGTCCAATTATGACGGTAATTACCCTCTTAATGTAAACACAGGTAATTTTTGAATCCCGTGTCAAACAAAAATGAGAATTAAACCATCACAAAGTTGTTAGGGAAGAAGCACATAATGCAATTTTCGGGGTTTTGTTAACTATTTGCCGCAGACAATAATTCTCTTAATTACTGCATGTGGGAGCAGAAAGCAGAAAACTTTGCTTTCTTGCAGATAAGTTATATATATATATATATATATTTTTTTTTTAAAACTATAAATTTAGCGGTGTCACACAGTTTACTTATATACAACATTGGACTCATTAATTCTCGTTAACCTAATTTTTTTTTCACGATCCTCTTTCTTTCTACGGCAAGTGCTCGTGCAAGAAAAAGTTTCGATCGGTGAAAATTTTACTGCTCAAGTGTTAACGTGGGAAAAGTTCGAACTCCACACGCGTTATGCGGTGAACGTAAAAATGAAACATGCCAAACTGAATTTTTCTTCCCAGCGGTTCGTAGGATACTCGAAAAACCGCGAATATCCTTAAGATACACGTTAACGACGTTTCGAATGCACGCTTATTAACAAGTAAGTACATATAGTGCGGACGTGCATGTGCTCGAAAGGCGATCGACTCGGTTTGAACGAATTAGAAGGAAATTGCTGATTCCCTGTTGAATCTTTTTACGTTATACGCGATGAAAATGTTATTCTCGCAACCCCTTAGTTACCTTTGTTCCGACCGTATACTTTATCCGTCGGTCAAACCGACGAACCTCAGGTGCAAGGGCGGACGCTGTTACCCTCCCGTAACATTAGTGTGCAACATTACGATACTTTACTGCAAAAAATATCTTATAACGCTAAATAAAATCTCCCGTTGGGGAGAGTACCTGGATCGAAAAGCGTGCAACGAAAGAAAATTGTTTTATCCGCAAGAGGTTGTAATAACCGTTTGCCTTGTCCTGCTGCCGAAAAAGCAAGCCAAACATATTCTTTCTCCTAAGATGGACGACTCTTTGTTCCAAATGCGATTATTATTATATGATTAAAAATTTTCGTTTGATATGTTATCGGCTGCCATCGCCGAAAATGTTATAATTCGGGTACGTTGAAATTACGGTTTTTCGCGTTTAAGATCGTTATCCCATTAAAATTACTTCAGAGAGTCTTTCTGCAGAGAAAAACTTTAATTTGCCATTTCGGACAGAACATTTTCCCGAAATGGACCCAAAAGGTGGTCCATTTTTCAAACGCTGTGAGCACCCGCACCTCTCCGAAAAGAAAATCCCATTGCACGTGGTCCGGTGATGATACCTGGATTTACAACGATGCAAACATTCGGGTTCGTTCGGCACATAACAACGACAAAGACAACAACATTCAAATTATTTGCGATGTAAATAATTACGAAAAAAATTTGATTTTTACACCAGATACAGAAATATATATATATATATTCAATTCCATTGGCAAGATACCGTACCCTTTCTTTTTTTTCTCATACAACAAATCTAACAGTTCAATAATTTGAAGCAATATAATAGTGATTAATAAGTAAAAGGGTAAAAAAATAATAATTAAATATATATATAAATAATATTAAATAATAATAAAATTATACCCTTTTTTAAAGTTGAAATCAGGCTAAGTTATTAACATGGATGCATACGGGGAAGCTGTAATAATTATTTCGGTTACAAAACGTAAAAAAGTAATGCTCTGATCGATTAACCAGGTATCCCAGATCGAAGTGCTAGGTACGTCACGTTAAAGTACCTTTTCGGCTAAGGACTTCGTTTGAACGCAGTCCGCGAGACCGACAGGAATTCCTTCGATGTCGGACAACTGCGCCAAATGGTTCCTCAACGGCAGCCGACGAAAGACCGAAACCCAACACCCTGAAAAGTGCCTTCTGCCCGGAGAGACGAAAAACTGTGCAGATTTTCAGGTTTTCCCCCATAGAAAATGGCGAGATTTAAAAAAACCGCGTTTAAATAGTGTGAAATAGAAAAAACTTACATTTACTTTTTGTATTTTTTATTCAATGAAATTATTGTTATTATATATTATTGTCGTTAATGTTATTGCCGTTATTATTATTGTTGTTGTACAGGAGAAAAAAAAAACCGACAAAAATATAAACCGATCAACTTGTTTGTAAGTTTTGCCGTCTGCTACTGATGAACCGGTATCGAGTTTGATCGCAGTCGTACTATCACTGAAGGTCGCTAATGCAAAAGCGAGTCTGGCCGAGTGCTACTCCCACCTCGAGAAAGTGCTCGGGCATTAAGGTACCCGAATGGAACACCCCAAGGTCGTTTTCTTACGTTGGCAACGCTTTTTTCACGTTGGGTCTCGGTTTGGTGAACCCCCCCGGCACCCCCCCAAGCCGCCCCGGTGCCCGCCGATCGTCTCGACTCATTGCAACCGAACGGTTTTCTTTTTCTCCTCCGTTTTCCCCGGCTTCGCGATCGTTCAAAAGCAAATGCGTTCCGTGCCCTTTAACATCGCAGCCAGAAACCCAGGGAAGCGTAAAGGTAAATATTCAGTCTCGAGACTGGATCGGGGGAAACCATTCTCAGACCATGAATGTGTCACGGTGATGGCTTCGAGAGAGACTTATGCCCTGATTCCTCGGTGCCCCGAAAATGGTTTTCCCGAGTTTCTCTCTCCTCTTGGTGCTTTCCCCCCCACCGCCTCCGCGCGGGAAAATCGTTCCTTTCTTTCAGTCACGCGGAATTTTCGCAGCGAACGACGAGGGATCCAAAGTGGAAAGCGACTCTCCCGGGCGTCGCTCCTGGGGCTTCCCACGGCGACGGTGCCGAATACCACGGCGTTCTCCAAAGCGCAAAGCCTTCGGGATCCGCTGCACTCCGCGCCGGAAGAGATTTATTGCGGACGATCGTGGCCCCTCCCCCGTGCGACTTTAACCTCGTCGTGGCCCCTGACGCTTAGCGTGGACGGTTAATCACGCCGCGGGCGACTTTTTTCTTCTTCCACGTTCGCCACGCCGGGAAGGGGTGAACCCCGCGTGCGACTCGAACGAAGCGGCGTTTCCCGAACCGTGACGATGCTGCGTTCTCTTTTACCGCTTCCCCGACGGATGGACCCGCAAAATACGAGTTTTCCCGCTCACCGAAGGGAAACCGAACGCGTCGACGTTCCCATTTTCACTTTCCGAAAATAATGGGCAGGCATCGCTCTCGGATTTCTCTCTCTCTCTCTCTCTGTACGTATATATATTTATATGCATATGTTGAGTGTGCATGGGTCGTTAAGTGGATGGAAATGGAAAATGATGGTATGAAAACAGTCATTTCTACAGAAACAAAAGTATAAAATCAGAGGCAAAAAAACCATATTTAAGTGCCATTCAAAAATTTTGTACAGAAAAAAGTGGCAATAATAACGCGTTATTACCATTTTTCCCGAGTGCAAACGTCGTTTTTTTCCAACCTACCTCTTCTTCTTATTTATTTCTTTTTTTTTAATTTCTGAAAGGCAAATTCAATTGGTATAATAAAAGTAAAACACACGCTCAATTTGCTCGTGAATTATCCGAAATCGTTTTTCGTTGCCGTGCTTATTCCTCGCGCTCAGCAGGGGAACCGGAGAATGCCTGGCGACCTTAAAACGCCGAAGAGTCTCAAAGTCAATTCCGGTTTTTTACTTTTTGGTGCGGAAAACCGTCTCAGTCGACCGGAAATTGTGGAAGAGGCCGTTTCCGAGTCTAATGGCAGTCGACGCCCGGGGAAAATCAATTTTCTTCTCATTTTTTTGAAATATTTTACTGCGGTAAATGCGCATCTACTAAAACTTGCGCAGAGGCTCGACTTTATGCGGGAGCGAGTTATGGCGTGGGAAAACAGCTAAAATCCACTTTGGAAGTGCGCGCGGAAATGGGTTCGGGTGTGCGCGGCGCTTTTACGGTTTCGATTTCCGTTCGCTGACGTTGAAGGTTCTTAATTCGTTTTTCATTCATCCACGTCTTTTGCCACGTACTTGTGCAATTTTATTGTCCTCGTCGCGCGTCCTCATTTTTTGGAAACAATTTAACATGAAATTTGTTAATATTCATTAGCAAAGATATCAATTCAAGGTGCGTTAGCCTCCAGGTACAGGTACCCGCCCGGCTCTCCGTTTGCTTATCGTCCAAAGCGTGCTTGGCGTTCGTGTCAATTTTCGGGATGGGTTAGGTACGTGTTTGCCGTGTCCGTTTTTACTAGTTAACATCGCACGGAGGATGTGTGCTAAGTTCCGGTGCTCTTCTCTTCCTTTTCCCTCTCCTCTCGAATTTCGCGTTTCCGGGTTGAGAATTTTGGACCGTGGACCGATGAATCAGTCGGTTAGTCAGGCATTTTCCTTTACGCGTTTTTGGATAGCGAAAAGTGCACCTTACCCTCTGCTCGGTTCCCGGTGCGAGCTCGAGGGTTCGAAACGTCGGACGACGTACTTCTTTGAGCGTTCCGGGCCTCTCTCCTTGCGGCGCCGGAAGAGTCCCCGCCCTTTGCTGCATCGGACGGAAAGGAAACGCGAGATGCATGCGGAAGCTAGCTCGTTCACCTACGCTTTTTTCGCCGGGGCACCCCGCCGTGGCGAGGATCGGGTCTCAAGCGCCGGACGTGCGCGCACCGTCCTCGGTGCACCGTCGAAAATAGCGTCGAAGCGATCAACCCTTGCTGGAGAAGGAAAAGAGTCAAGAAGCGCCGCGTGGAGTCACAGCCCGTCCCGGGCCCCAACCAGAACAATCGGGAGGAACCTTCATGGAAATTTCCACGTCGGCATTCTCGACGCTGGACGCGCCTAACCTGGACGCCTCTAACAAAACGAATGCGCCGATCGTTTCACGCATTTCATCTTTTCCATAATTATGTCCGGAAAGATCGGCTTCGATCGGTCATCCAAGAGACCGACGGAATCCGCGCCACACGAACGCATGCGTCCGTACGGTGATTCAGAGTCGCATTTACCGTTTAAAACGAGAATGTTCAGGTCACCGGCATGAGATGCTGCTCCCGCATCGGACGAAAACCGAAAAAGCGTGGAAGGAAATTTTATTTTTTCCCAACCTGAAGAGTTTCATGCACGAGAATTACGAGCCGACAGGTAAAAGAACCTGCAGTAATTGTGGCGGTGATTACGACGCAACGTAAGGAGCACCGGCCCGGCATTTATTTTATTATACTTCATACGGGACAAATGGAGTCGGCCTCAGTCTCTCGCGTTCCGGGGAGTCCGTCTCAGACGAATCACTCCGGTAGCCAAATGCCTCTCGGGTGCCGGAGCATCGGGGAATTTCACGTCGGACGAGCGGCTTTCGGTAGGAGGGAACGACGCGGGACGGCTCCCTTCCGGTGGGACGCCGGGCGTCAACCCGGGAGCGGAGGCGATTCGGAATCTCCGAACTGGAAAGAGGAATCCTCCGGGGCCTTTCCGGCGTGCCGTCCCCGCGTGCCGCCGGTTCCGATGGGAGCGCGAAACCGAGCTCGAACGACTTGGCCGGCGACGGAACAAATGCGGTCGAGGAACCGGAAGGAGGTGAATTTTCCGGTTGACCACGTGGAGGATCGGGCGTCTTCTTCCACGGCTGCGGATGTGGCTCTTCTTGCGGTCGCCGAATTTCGGTCCCCGTCTCACGAAGGTCGGAAACTAATTTTTTTTCTCCCATTCTGAGGGAAGGCGAGAGAGCGAGAGAGAGAGCGAGAGAGAGAGAGAAGATCACATCCACGGTAATTGACCACTGGAATTGGATCCCGAGTAAAAGTTGGTATTAAAACAATTTTTTTTGCTGCCTTCGTAGGAAGACAAATATGTTCACGTATTATTAACATTAATTGGGTTCGCTTTCTACGACGGCGCAAGGCTGTCATTCTGCTGTATTAACTGGAGTAAGCGGTCTTCGGGTGGTTGTGCGAGTGATCCCGACTCTGCTGTTAAATCGGGCATTCGACTGCTCCGCATCGGACAATGGCGAAGCTTCGTGTTCGGAAGGAGAAAAGAAGTCGCGCTCCTTCTAATATTGTCGGGGGGGCGATTTTAGTCTGCCTGACTCCAAACGATCCCGTCAAACCCCAAAATGTTTCAACTGATCCCGCTGAAAAGAAAAAAAAGAAAGATTTTCCAATTCCCAACCCGTCTGCTGTCGTTTGCACCTACAGGAAATTTATTGCGAGTGCCCTTCGGGATCGCTTTTTTTTCTTTTTCACACACTAAACGCGTAATTACGAGATCTGAATCGTAAAAGTTTTGTCGTTCCTCGATTGAGTCCATCGAACAAGGAGAGAAATGGCCACGTTTCGCCTCGTGATCTCCTTCAGTGTGAACACATTTTTTACACCGGGACGGTGCGAGCATGGCATGTGTTCGCTGGCGATGTATTTCCTGGGCCCCCTGTCAAAGAGGAAGCACGATTCGCGTGCCACGGTCCCAAAACCTTTTAACAGCGGGATCGATGTCCAAAAAGGGCATCTTCGAATGTTTTCCTCTCGCAATGTGATAAAATGGCGGGGCACACAGAAGACGGTATTGATTTATGAGAGCCGCAAGTTGTTGCGGCACGCGAGTCCGTCCGACTCCGGTGCAGTGGCAGCCGGAGAAAAGCGGAGACGCCAACGAGAGCAGCAAGGATCCGGCATTTTTTTTTTTGGTTTTCCCCGCTTCCACCCCGCAGCATCGTCGGCGGAAGCGCCGGAGCCCTCGCGGCCCTCGAATCCAAAAACAAAATTTTTTTTTTTTGCCCCCGCTAACAAAACCAAGGCGCCATCAATTTTCAGTCCGAAAATTAAAATTCAAACACGAAGAAGAGCGCGCTCACATTAACTCTAACACGAGATATTATCCCGCTAATGGCAAATCAAAAATATTTTAATGATGTATCCTAAGGGTCGCCGTAATGTATGAAATGATCCGGAATGTGATTAGATATTACGAATATTATGCATTGCACCTCGTTAATGAAAATCTAAGACGCATTCGTTAAGGTTAGCGCTGGAGCTGCCCAGTGGCGAATCGCTCGACCGGACGGGAAAGGACGGCTCCCAGCGTGCGAGCCTCGTTGAATCGGAAGTCGCGGGGGCCCCCGAACTTCCGGGGGAAGAACCCGGTCGCAGCTGGTGCGCCCGGCGGGAGTCGCCGCGCGTCCACGCAGCCGAACGCGAGAAGGTTCCGGGAGAGCGATCCCGAACGCCGCACTTCTCGGGGAACTTCGAGCGGCGAAACCGTTCGACGCCGTCGAATTCCTTTTCCGGTTGCTCTCGACGCCCTCACGGATGCGAAGTCACTTCACATCCACGACCCGCCGTCGCGAACGATTCGTGGCAGGTTCGAGCCGCGGAGGGTGGCGCGACGTTCCCGCTGCTGCGGGAAAAGGCTGCTCCTCTTTATTTATTATTGTTATTTTACAAATACTCGAATATGTTGCGAAAGAGGCAGGTTCCCAATCATTACGGTCACACGAAATTACCCAAAAAAGACAGACACATCTCCGAACCATTAAAATTCTATACAGTAATTGCGGTGATAACGAACTGACAAGTTGCTCATTAGCCGTGGCGGAGAATTTCGAAGATAACTAATAATTTTTCTCGTAATAGTTGCTTGGGCCGACGCGGGCAACTTGCTCGGGGAGAGCTGCCAGTCTCTTTTGCGCTTAACCCAAACGGATGAACCCCCCCCGGTTTTGGGGTCGCGGCGAAGCCCCCGGACGGAGCGAAGGATTTCGCCGGGCCGACACGCGAATCGGGGCGGAAACGGCGCCCGCGGCATTCCTTCGCCGGAATTTAGCGCGAATCCCAAAATCCGTTCGCCCGACGTTCGGAAGGAGAGCGGTCTCCGGCCGCGTCGGAGCCCTACTCCGGGTCGCGCAGGCGAAGTTAAACACCGAATCGTGGTGCTCACTAATTGGGATCAATTACAAAACCGGCGCCGAAGGTCGCCCTTCTAACGTGCATCCTTGTTATCCTCCGCATCCGAAGCGAGTGCTGCTCGGACTGCCTCGTCCTCGATGATGGACGATGCAAGGTACGCGCGGTGCGGCTGTGCCGCGGAATTCAGGTCTTCACGAGGTTCCCGTTCCTCGCGAAACCGAGTTTGACCCGGGGCTCCGAAGCGAGGACTCGCGTGGACGCCTCCTCCGCAATCGGGTGCACCCGAACGGCGTTCGGAGAAGGAGCTTCCCCTTGGGGCGAGCGGCGATTTGTTCTCTCCTCCGCTGCCGCGGCGGTGCCCGAGAATGCTGGAACGAGAGGTTCCCGGTCGAGCATCGCACGTGCGATGTTTTTTGAGGAAATTTCGCATGTTTCCAGCATGTTTCGCCCGCGAGCTGCCCAAATCAAACAAATCGCGCCCATTCCCGTGGGATTTCCCCTTTGCTTGGTGTTCACACACGCTGCACACCGCGGAACTTTCTCCGTCTCGCATAACTCTCTAATTTTCTGCTCCTTTTCCTGCGAGTCTTCCAGCACCGGCTCCGGCGGTCCCTCGCCTCGAGCAGCCGCAGTTCGCAAGGCCCGAGGGCGTGCGTGTCGGGTGATCCGAGTCGGTTTTGGACGCATTTTTCGACGTTCGCGGTTCGCGCCTCTCCGGTTGCGGAAACCGAAGTCCGGCACCCTGCCGGGCACGTTTTGGCATCCTCCGAGTGCCCCCGGTACGATTCGAAATGTTCTTTCGCCGCTCTTTTGGCAGACCTCCGCACAAACCCGCCGACGAGTCCTCCCTGCAGCGGCAAACCAACGTCGTTTCCTAAAAACTTTTTCACCCTCAATTTTCGCCGCGCTCTTTCATTTTTCAATAAAATTTCATATTTTGCTTCTCCACTGCTCCTTCTTCTTTTCTTTTTATCACCTCTCACTTGATCTGAGAAACTAAAGTAGAAAAATCCAAAATGCACAACTGGTATAAATAATTATATATATATAACTTAAGATTATTTATGTTTAGTCATATGGTATTTATTAAAAGCGTATTCAATTAGTGGGAGGAAATCTGCAATTTTCTCACGCTAAATTCTATATTTGCGACTTCTGAACGGAAATTCGCATTTATTATGAATTTTCAAGAGTTGAAAATGTTTTGAGATAGTAAAACCGTGTTTTTTTTGTGGAAATTGCCCCCTTTATTTTCATTAAAAAACATCAACGTTGGCTGCTAAAAAAAATATTTAATGCATATGTAACACTTTTCGGGTAATAGCAGTGAACAAGTTAAATTTAGTTTTTTTAATTATATTTACATCGATGTTTTTCGTAGGAGCAAATGGAATCGTAATTACTGCAGCGTAGGTAAAAAATATCCTAACACGTCCGTAATTGAACTGACCAAGAATTCCTTTTTGTTTGTCGCTATTTTGAATATTAAAACGTTGCAAACATTTGTTTACCTGTCCAAAATAGGTTTTCTGACGGAATCTGCGGATAAATGAGGAGCGGGAAAGTTTTTTTTCAGCGAGAAAAGGTGCCGAATTAATCACCCCCCCCCCCCGGTGACACCGATTTCGGTGGTTCCTCCGGTGCACGTCTTTGGACCGCGGCCGTTGCTGTTGCCGCCAGCAGCGACAAACGTCCAGGACCGACGATGAGTCCGCGTCCATCGATTCCCGTCGGTTTTCGGTTCGCCGGGCCCAGCGAGACCACGCTGCCGGAGACGCCCGCGACGGCGTTCGCTTTCCCGGGTACCGACAGGGATCGGAAACTCCCTCGCATCTTCCCATTCGTTAACCCGGCGATTCGGAGATCGGCGGCCATCACGGGAGAAAGTGCTTCAGATGTAAACGTAATTGCAGGTACGGGAAAAGATTCTTTTTTTTTTTTCTTTTTTTGGATTGCCGGCACGGTGACTGGCAAACGAGGCCTTTCACAAACCCAGTTTTGGATTTTGAATCGGTCGTTCAGACGGTTTTTAAGTTATTGCGCGAAAGCAAACTTAGGTTAGAAACGGACGGCTTTCGTCACCTTTTTCACCGTGTCTGGTTCGAAAAAAAAAAAAGAAAAAATTTATCTCTTTCAAACGGCGTAAGATACTGCGTTTCAAAAGTGGTTTCTGTCATTTATTTATTCGCATCGCGAGATGTGAATAATGTTAAGCATCACAATGGAATTCTGCCTCTGAGAGCTTGTTCTTTACGACTTACCTTACGGGGAGCGCGATCGATCATCAGGCACGCACTCAGCTTGACCGGAAGAACGCACCTCGAGGAAACGGTGGCAGCAAGCCGGGGGAGAATTGGCCCATCTCTCCGCTTAATCTTTTCTCTTTCTTTTTTAATAAACTATTGTACTGTAAAATGGGTTCGGTCACGTAAGCCGCCGCCGACACGAAAAATTAACAGGACGAGGAAGAAGGAAATCTCTCGCTTCGATGGTTAAGCTTCAGTCGAATTCCACGCGTGGACTATCAGCGGGTGTTGTGGGAAAACCGGCGAGCAAAGCCGCAGTAATGGCGGACGGGGGACCACCGACAGTGAACTCGTCGAAGGGTAAAGCGCGTCGGGCAGCGCCGAGGGCGCTCCTCGGCCTCCGCGATGATTCGACTGCGAAGCCGAGCGAGCAGAGATCGGTTTTCGCGTTACCGAAATCTCCCGAACACCGTGAGCCTTACCGGTCGGCGTTATCGGAGGCTTCGTTTCCTTTTGTCAGGCGACACGGCAAAATCATCCAAAAGCGAAGTTTTTCGCTTCATTTTCTTTTGCCGTTCGCGCGTGCTCCGCCGCGAGGGACCACCGAAGCGTTTTTCTCCCGCCACCGTGCCAGATGCATCTGCCCAAAGCGCCTCCACGTAAATCCGCGCAGCCGCAGCCGTTGCCGAGGTCTGAATTTTTGATCGGGGGGACCGCGGGAAATCGCTGAAATTTTCCGAGGTGCGCCGAAATCCCGCGGCAGCCGGAGTTGCTCGGGTTTCTGCGAGGAGACGGATTTTCCGCACCTTTTTCTCACTATCCACGAGTGCGCGTGCGGCTGAAATTTATGCGTGCGCGCATGTGGGTTCGTTCGTCATCGACGATGGAGGAAAAAAAAGAAAAAGTTACGAAACTGCCGATCAAGAACATCAACCTCGAGCTTCATTATAAGCCATATAAAATTTATGATGATACGAGTGTTTGTTATGAAATGGAAAATGGGTGCAGCCGAAAAAGTGATCATTAGGAAAGTGCACGTGTATTAGAGAGTGAAATTGGACAGGCGAATGAAGATTGATTTGGGTATTACGTGAAATTTAAATTATTTCAATATTCGAAGATGGGGGATTATCATTTTTTCGAAGCCGGTCGAAATTTTTGAAATGTTAAATCCTATGCCTGATCCGAAGGTTCTTTTCGAATTTTACAGATTCCCGAGAATGGAGAACACGCGCACAAAATTTTTCTAATTGTAACTTAACGAAAGTGTATCGATTCACAAGGCGCTGGAAAAATTTCAACGACGACAGTTGACAAATGATTTACTTGCAGCAAGTTCTGCCATTCAATGGGGAATTCTTTGATAAAAGCAAGAAATAATAATAAATCGCCCGTTGAAAGTCACTGAGAGCAGAAGAAGATGAATTCTTTCCTTATTAACCGTAATCTTCATCCTAATTTAGTGAGATCGAAAGCCCGAGGACGGAGCGGGAAAATCTTGACACCCAAATCATCAAAAACGGTTTTTAATTTATGATTTTAAACCGTGCACGTTTTAATGCGTTTTAATTGGAAATTTAAGGCGTGAAGAGATTAGGTTTAGGTAGGTGATGCCTTGTGGATTAACGCGACAGTTTACGATGGCTGGGGAAAATGAGGCGTCCAGTCGGCTTTTGAAAATTTGCCTCCCCGCGACTCTTTGTCCCGAAAATTGACTCACTCTGAGGGAAAACCGATGAAGCAATTAAATAAAAAGCGTTTCATTGTTGCTTAAGAAAAGGCAACTTTCTGAATGCGCTTTCGATGTCGAAGCCTCCGCGCCAACGGGCGAAAGGACGTTTCGCTTGCCTTGACGAGACTGTTTCCTTTGCCAACGAATGAAAAAAGATTTTGCCGCCTCATAGAGCGTCCTCGTTCCCTTCCGAGGCGGCTGTTTAAGGTTTGAAAAGAGAAAAAAATCCGAAATTGCAAAAAAAGAAAAAAAAAAGTGGAGTGAATAAATTATAAATCGAAGATTTATTGATTTAGCGGTTTTATAAACGACCTTCTGGAAACCACACCATTGGGAAGTGGTTAACATGACACTACTGAAGCGTAACTAAACAAGGAGTAATGGAAATGGGAAAAAAGTGTTCAATTTGAGACGCTCTCGGTGTTTCGAAACACGACTGCAGATGAATAGCCAGTATTATTGTAAGAAAACAAACCGTTACACCTAAAAGAACGGACAGAATTCGTCGAGCACCTTCTCAAAAATGCCCATGACAAAAACTTTCACATTTCCACAGAATAAATATCGAATCGGTTCCTCAAAAAAATCGAAACGACGATGGCAAAAAAAAAAAAGAAAAAAAAAAGAAAAATAAAATAAAAATGGGAACAAAACGAACCACTTTCTCGTGCGGAGACATTTTGCGTTCGAAAAGAGAGAAGAGGAAGGAAAAGCCTCCTCAAACCGGAGGAACTTTCTTCGGAAGGGGGCAGCCCGGAGGCCGCGGATCGCCGAGGGAAAATAACCGCGCGCTTCTTGCGCGTCGCCCGACGCAACATGAACGAATTCACGTCCGGCAACCGGGAGCGCGATCGTTCGGGAGATGACTCTCGAAAATCGACCGCCAAGGGACAGTCGTCGATTTTTACCTGATCCGCGACATCTCCGTCGGATGCCTCCGTCTAGCAACACATCGCTCTTTAATTATCCGCCTCCAAATTGGAATCGTTTAGTTCCGTCGCGTCTCGCAAACGTGGAGAGGACGGTGCCGGAGCCACGTCATTTTTCCTCGTCGCCCCCCCCCCGCCCGGTACTTCCGCTTTCCGGTTCGACGGCACGTGGGATTAAGATGTTCCCGAATGCGTGCGACGAACGGCGCTTAATCCGCATAAAAAAAAAAAAAAAAAAAAAGCGCCTTTTGTCTTTCCGCGCCAAAACGCTAATTAATCGGCGCTTAAACCGTTTCGCTGACCGTGGATTTATTTTAATTTGTCGGCCCGCTTGACCGGCGAACTGCTCATTCTGAAAACTTTTTCTAAATTTGCTTTTTCCCTTTCCGCCCGCCTCCGGAGGAAAGGGCTCCGCGCCGAGAAAGCGCGTCTCTTGGCGAGCTGTCCGAAATATCAATCATTCTCGCATTTTCAATTAAATATCTCTTTCGAATGTGCAAATCGGTAAATGTACGCGAAAAGCGTACCTGATGCGCCGTTCGAAAGTTGTTCTCTCGTTGCGGTTTTCAAAATCAAACTGAGAATTCGCATTCGATTTCTCTTCTGGCCACGTATCGGTTTCCTCCGAATGTCCGTCTGCCCCTTTTCTCCCTCTCGAAGCGGCTTCCTCTCGTGAGGCACAAAAATAACGCGTATTAACCGGTTAGGTTAATAAGAGAACTCGTTCAAGAGTTATCTTATCCGAAATAAATTTCCATATGTATAATTTGCTTTAAATGAATTTTAAAACCGATGGGTCATCCACCTTGTTCCTCGCGGTTCTCTTCCACTGTCTGTTGTTATTTGAGAGTTTATCGATTCTTATCGGGAACAAACGTTACTTATATTATTAATAAAGAACATTTCGGCATTAATAGAAATATGTATATATTTTACATATTTATATTTTTAGCGTTAACCGCCTGCCGCTCGCGTGGACGGTTAAAACACTTATCGCCGGCATTCTGCCTAGTTTTTCTGTGCACGTGTAAACGTATTTCGATATTTACCGAAAATCAAAAGTGATGTACATATTCTTCGTTTCGGAAGAAGTTTAATCCTCACTGAGGTTTCGCCATTGGATCTTTCCTTTTTTTTTTTTTCAAATATTATATATTAGTATCTCAATCTTCTGTATCAGCCGGCTTTTTAATATCCTCTCCGATTCGGATGCAGGGAATTTTAAATCCGACCGACTGGAAAGAAAAATTTCGGATTTTGAAAAATTAAAAAATTTGAAAAATAATATTTATGCGCCGTTTATAAATGCACTAATTACGAAAGCATAATTTAACATTATTGTCGTTTGTGAAGAAGTCGTAAATTTAAATCATTATTTCTTTTTTTTTTTTTTTTCCTTCTCTTTCCTCTGTTAAATAAATTATTTTTATTATGTTTTATTATCCGGATTAGAGCCGGCGTCGTGAAGAATCGGAGAAAATTCAAAATTTGTCCTCTCGGACAGGATTTCAGAGGGCAATTTCACCGGCCGGAAAGAAACTCAATATCCGGGATCCTTGAGGAACACATTCGAAGTGCGCGGCGCGGCGCACCGAAGAAGCGGAAAATCCGCTCGTTTCGACGCTTGCAAGGGAGAAGCGCCCCCCGGGCAATTGGGAAACTCGGGAAATTTCCTCGGTGCGGCATCGGTCGCGGTTCCGACGGGATTTTCCCGCCGGATCCCCGGCCCCCCCGGGGGTGCGACCTTCGCCGAGGGAATTCGACAACTGGAGAAATCCCGGGGGGGTTGCTTTCCGAAATGCGAAAATCCGCGCGCGGTTTGAGCGATGAAAAATGTTTTCTCACGTTTTCTGGTCCGTCCCACCGTCCATTAAGCTCGCGACTTGCGCCGTCTGCCCATTAACCATCAACCGGTGAGAAGTGCCGTGGATCAAAAAAAATGGTAATTATAATAATATGATAATGGCAATAATAACTATAATGAATGTTGTGAATAGCTCGAAACGAGGCACGGCCTGCTCTCGGCACTGTTCAGCACTCGTAAAGGGGCCTTTAGTTTCACCGCTCCTGTCGTTTGCTGCCTCTGTCGTTTAAAAGAGAAACCGTTTACGAAGCACAGCCCGCAAATAGGCAGCGGTCCTCTCGATTGAAGCAGAATAAGGGGAAAGACTCGGATTTAACATTTTCCGGAGGTAAAAGGAAATTGCAATTTAAGTTTCATCCCCCTATTTGGGGGGGTAACGAAGGTGCCGGAAAAGCCGAAATTTTTCCATCTCTTCCAACAGAGCGAGTCTCGAATAAAAAACCGCATTACGGAGGGAAACTGGTTTCTCGGGGGACATTAATCAAAGTCACCGATAATATGTGGGCTCCTCTGACGGAATTGTCTGCCCTTCTTGCCGGAGCATCTTGCTCCGGATCTTTTCCAGCGAGCTTTGACTCCTTTCCTGCTTCCTTTTCCTGTCGCCGGATAAAATCGTGTCGAATCTTACGCGGCTCAGTTAAAAGTTCAAAATTTCTTGAAAAACCCTCGCAACAAACGACGATCGAATACAAAAGGGACATTTATTTTGTTCCTGCAGCAGCCATTTGCTGTTGGGGAAAGTGAAAAATGAAATGAGTCGACGGAATTTGCCTTGTTGGATTGCCGAGATCCTTAACGGAAGGAATTTTTCCTTACTTTATTATATTCTTCGCGGATGTTTGGTAAAACCGAGGGTTTCCCATCCGAAATTGCTCGTCGACATCTGAAAAAGAAAAGAAAAGAAAAACCGTCAAAAGCAAAGAGCAAGCACGGAGGCGGATATGAGCGGCTCCAAACGAAACGCCGTCGCTTCTCCGGACGTTCGGCCGTCCGTCCCTGCGGACGGAATTTTCGCCGACAGACCGCTGTTGACGGAAACGCTTTTCTCCGCTGAAGCCACGATCCCGGGCGTTCGGACTTTCCCACGGTTGTTCCGGAAAAGAAGAAAGGGTCTGCGTTGCTCGCTCTCCGTAAAAATCCGCAAGGAGCCGCAGGTCAAATTTCGGTAAAAAAAAAATCATTCTCCGTGCACCAAAATGCGGGCAACGAATTGCCGTCCGAAAGGAAGAAAAATCGCCTCGAAAAAGGTTTGGGCTCCGTGGTCGCCCTTTGCGCCGACTGTGAAAACCTGGGAAAATCCATCGAACGGGGAAAATAATTTTCCCGCAAAATTTTTACTCTATCAACTCAAAAAGTGAGCTCCTCGAAATTAAATCTAAAATCCCAGAGAACCGCCGCCGGAATCCAAATTTCCTTCTGCTTCCTCTGACCCAAGTTCCCGGGCAGAATTCAGAGGAAATTGCTGGAAACTCTTGCGGCGGAAAATTTTCCGGGCGCTTTCCCACATTTTAATTTTTCCAAAGGCGCTCTGGCGGAGAGAGGCCCTCGAAAACGTTCCCCGCCCTCGGTTCAAGCTACGCGAAAGCCTCCGACGAAGGCGGACAGTTAATGAAGCGCATTTTCCACTTCGCTCTGCCCCGAAGACAGCAGCAAAAGAATCTCCGATTTTTGACGTCGTGAGCGAAAGATTTATTCCGGGACGCCGGTCCGCATATTGCACGCAACGTACACGCACGTACAAAAGTATAAATAACTGGAATGGACATTAGAATAGGTCGATTTAGCATTCATCTATATTAACGATTTATAATAACACGCTAAAAAAAAGAAAAGGAAACCAATTGACCTGAATGATCATCATGTGTACATGCGGAGCCATCACGATTTGGAGGCAGCATATAAATTAATTTTCCTGTCGCGGAACTTGCATTTATAGTTTACATTCTGAAGCGGTGCTTTTTAACATTTTTTCCCGCACCTTCATTTTTAAGAGAATTTAATATATCCGATTTCCTTAAACCGAAACCACATACTGCATTTCTATAATCTCACTATTTATATAATCCGTATATAAATTACATAATTATTCGCTATATGAAATCCCTTTTCGTATCTTTTATAAGTGTATCAGATAAAATTATGTAGCCAATAAATTTTGTAGTTTATCCCGAATTATGTACATTGTGTGTGCGTGCATGTATACGTGTATGCACATCGTTCCGGTGATTACGGGTAAAAATATGTATTTTCTTGCGCTTAATTTTACCGGTTGTCACTTCCCAAAAAATGGTCCAGATCTGAACTATTGCACATTTAATTGAAACGCTAAATTGAAATTTATTTATACAGCTCAGCGAGTAAAACTTTCGTAAAAATTTTAAAGTTTAAATTAGTCCGGGCAAAAAATTTAAAGAAACCGAATTTTGAAGCAGAGACTTGGGCGTGACATCGAAACGGAATTTGCATATATATGCAATATAATAAACCAAAAAGTTGAAGATACATAAAACGATATATTTTACATGTTTATTATTCGTCTGGCATTGAGTTTTCGTATGTTTTTAGCAGTAAGAGGACCAAAGTAGGATCCTCAGAACAGTGTAATAACTTCCGATTTTATCTCAGATGTCAGGTATAGATATATGTATACGTACATGTACATATATATATGCATGCATATTTTTAGCGCTGGCTACACGAATCCTCGGTAGTTACAGAATCTTAACCCGATTATTACATCTTCAGCTTGACCGTAGTCAATTTTCATACTTTATGCTGTGTATTTTTACAATCAGAGGTTAAATACCTGCGGATGTTGCGGGAATACTTTTCACGGTTTAGACGCGTACCCGGAAAACTGCTCTGGGCCCACTGCAAATCGAAGGATGCCACCACTTCCGGGCTTTTTACCCCATCATAAGGAAGCTTTCGACGTGAAGCTGCGGCGATTTGCTTTTTTTTGCGCCCGGAAGCGTGTTTTTCCCGCATGCCTTACTTCCGTCGCTCCAGAAAGTTTCTCCGAATCCGCTTCCCATTCGGTGTCTTCCATTTCCGCGGGGCGAACGCGAAACTTCACCTCTCGCCGGATCACTTTCGCATTTCCCGATCGCTCGGCCCGGTAACGGATCGAAAGTGATCTTCCTCCGCGACCGATCGTTTGAAATTAACTGCGGCCAAAAATCCGAGCCGCGATCCTCTTCCTCTTTTCCCACCGATTCGACGCGAAGTCGTAGTCCCAAGATCGCATTCATCTTGCGAGAACCTAAAAAGTCAGTCCCGACCCGGTGTTAAAAAAATTTCAAAAAAGGTTTTTCCGATCGCCGAAAATTGCCCCGGGGCAACAGTTTTTCCGGCCGGGTTCGAATCCGTCCGGGGACCAGATTTTTTATTTTTCTTTCCTTTTCCGGGATTCATCTTTGGCAATTGAAATTGGATGGATGATCATATACATGTTTCGCATTTTACGATTTAGGCAAGTCAGCAAGTGTTTCCGCAATATGAAAATACGAAATGGAAAAATAAGTAAATTTATGGTTCTTTTGCCTGCGTTGGCCAAAGTGATCCGACGAAGAAGAAAATCCGTTTGTGGTGCCCCTGAAAATAACGCGACACGAGTATCGATTATATAGATTTATGGCCATGATCAGCTCGTGAGCTTGGGTTAAGGAGGTTTTTATATAAAAAAACATTAATTTCAGATTATTGAATCCAATTCTTCGCGATTATTATGCTTGAGAAACTTCGCGTTAAAAACATGTTAGATACCATTGCAGATATGCGGTTTGCCAGCGCCTCGTGCATTGTTCTTCCGTGTGGTCTCCTTGCTTCTTCCCCCGCAGCGGCAAACATTTCTTTTCGTTTTGCAAACGAAGACGGGAAACCTGCGTCGTCAGGTTGCAACGCACGAATTTCGGTCGCAGCTTCTCTCTTAACCGGAGTCCGCGATCCCCCGGATTTAACGACCAAGGCAGGCTCCGTTCCCGGGGAAGACCGCCGTTCCCGGACGGCAGATCTTCCAGAATCGCGGTTCCGCGGGAGTTCGTCCTTCCCTGCCGCCAAAGAGCATCGAGAGCGATGCCGATTCAGGCAAGAGCCGATCTTTCGAAAAGTTCGTCTTCGGGGTGCCCGTTTTTCGCGAATTAACCCGCGACTACCTGAAATTTCCCGGTTCCATTTGTTGTCGAGACGCTTATTTTTTTTTTTTTTTCCCAGCCCCCTTTTCGGCCTTTCAGCTCCCGAACCTTACGCGTGCCGGAACGGGGGCGAAAAGGTTCGCATCGAAAAATTTCCGGGCAGCGAAGTCACCCGAAAACTTTCACGTCTGCCCTTTCGAGACCGTCTCCCGTCAACTCTCAGCCCGATCTCGCTTCTTCTTTTTTTTTTTTCCGCAAAAACGATGCGCCTTATTGAAGAGGAACCTTGTTTGGTTGCCCTTTTGCAAATGTCAGGGATGACTGGGTGTTTGCTGCTGCCGCAAAAACCTTTTAGCGAAATGGCTATTCATTCTCTGACATTCTCAACAATTTCGCGTTTCGATCATCATCCTCGTCACCACATTTCGGCTTCTTAAACCTTCTGCAAACTCATAAAATATCGGTCCGGCCCATTTTTTTTTTTTTTTTGTGTAAAAATCGCAAAGATCCGATTGGGTCGCCTTCAAAAGCTCGCCAGTGCCGCCCAAGTCCGAAGACGCCACGAAAGGGGCAGCTCGGGCAAATCTTCCTCCTTTTTTTCCCATTTGCAGCCGCTGTTAATTATTACATTTTGTAATTATATGCAGTGATAATTTCGGTCGCCAACGGACGAAGTAATAATGGGAACGGATTTCCATTTGCCTGCGAAACATCTTTTCCCATCCATCATTTGCCTCCGCGTCTCACTAACATATTTCAATGTCGGACAATTCAGGTTACTTTTAATTTTTTTATTTTTCTCTCGCTTTTTCAAGTAATTGAGGTTTGCTCTCATTTGCAGTTGCTGCGAAAAAGAAGTTTCTCATCCGAATTTCCCAGATATAAAAAAAAAAATTCAACTTTCCTTTCTCTTTTTAATTTTCTCTTTGCATCCCCTGATTGTGGCGGCGCCCGCTTCGGAGGGTCGCGAACCATCGAACGCCCGGGGAAAGCATCGGCAGCGAGTTTGGTCGGCAGAATGTTGCGATCACTTTCACGGTCCTAAGGTTACCGGTGACACTTTCACGCATGGCGGGCGGCAAATCGAAGAATTTTAGCTTTTCAGTTTGTGTGCCCGTCCCGGATCCCGGGACGAAGTTAAGCCGGGAAAAAAAGCTTCGGAGAGATATTTTCTCCTCTCCCCGGCGAGAGCTTCGCGAGTGAATGATCGGGGACGCTGTCGGTGCCCAACTCCTGCCGGAAAAACAGCTCGGGTTTTATTTTTTCTTTTCCGACTCCGCTTTCCAAGTCTCTGATGGCCAAGTCGAAAGCAACGCGGATTCTTTCGCTCGAACAAAGTAATAATATTATTTTATAAAGGAAAACTAATTTCGTTTGCCCGATTCAGATTTCACGTGTTGCCGCATTAACAAGTGCATTCCTTATCGTGACACCGAAACGAAACCCGATAGCACAGATATATATATATATATGTCGACTGTTATGATAATAAGATAAAAGAAACTTTTCATGGAGATCTCAAACTATCCACGGATGTGGCAAAAGGGCGTGAAGTTTGAACGTAAATTATTTTCACCTTAACTCCCGAGCTGCAAATGGAAAGACCAGCTACCTTTTTGAAATTTTGTGTAAAATTAAAAATTAAACCCGAAAATAACGAGTGTAATTCCAGTAAAGAATTGCACGATGCTAAACATGCCCAAATTGTAGGCAGTTTCCGCGGGCAAAAGATGAAGAGTTAAGAGGATTCGGTGGCTCGCAAGTGTTTTAAATCCCATGAGGATGATTGTTATAAACTAATATGATATTAATAGAGAAGAGTCATGGAAGCGATGATGAAAGTTCAAATCACTCTCTCTCGGGTCCATCTCTGGCCGAAATCTGGTTTTACACAAGTCAAAAACGATCTTTTTCGGGGTTAATGGCGAGATCCATCTTTAGGTGCGTTTCATCTCTTTTTGTTGTTGCTCCCTCGGATGCGGGACGGGAAATTTTCGAGCGGGGAAAGCGAAAAAGAAAAATCTTCATCCGCTTTGTTCGGCGGTCGGGAAAGAGGAAACCGCGCTCGGAAAAATTTAAATGAGGAAAATTCCTCGGGAGGAGCGGGGAGGGATGCGAGGGGGTTGCGCGTCAATTTCAAGCCGAATTGCCGAAGTAAAAAATGTTCCCGGGACACTTTGAAACTTTAATGAAAATTTTCGGGATGCGCAAGGAATCGCCGAAGATCGCTTCTCCTGATAGGGGGTGGGAGGCGGAAGGAAAAGCTTCCGTTCTCCCCCCGGCGTCCCTAATGGACCGACGGAAAATCTGAGGGAAAGGGTGAGGGATGAATTTTTGGAGGAATTTTTCCTCGCCGAAGACAGGCAGGGAAATCGTGCGAGCGGATGGTGCACAGTGAGCTTCGGCTTTCTTTGCGCCTGATCCGCTTCGGGGGCGCGGGGGGAATCTTTATGGACGCGCAACCGCAGCGAGGGATCCCGATTCCCGGATAGACGAACATTTCCCGATCCCTGCCCCTCCCGGGAACGGTGGGAAACGTCCCGTCGCCGTCGCGCGGGGGCTGCGATCGCACCGGGTCCGGGGCCGTTTGGGCCCTGCGATCCGGCCCGGGGCGTCCCTCCGTCGGAGCGGCTTGCGGGACCTGGGTCGTGCGTCGTGAAAAACGCGAAAACTGTTCTTTTCTCGTCTCCGACACCCCACGTGGCGCGAACGTCGAGGAAATACATGCGGTTGGGTTGCCTGCCCGGGGATTTAACGTGAGGAACCCGAAATTCGGTCTTAGGAAGATCCAATTCGACTGCGCTGCACAAGTGAAGACGTTGCTGGGCAGTGGAAGAATCCCATTGCGGGTTGCCCGAGAGGTTTCCAAATCAGCAAAACTCAATCGAAATTGTTTCCCGGGGCAAAAAAGAAAAAAAGAAATGTAAGAAACGGCGATCATTTAATTATCTAATGTAAAAGTTTGTTCTCGATTTTGACAGAAAGCATTAATTCATTTCAGTCAAATGACCGAAAAATTCATGCAGTCAGGTTAGGTACCTAACACTTCGTCGGACATGTATCTCTAATAATTTTAAAAAAGAAAAATTTGAAATTGATTTTTTTCATTCCGCTTTTTGGTATAAAAATCTTTCCCGGAGTCGCTTACTCAAAAACTTCGGAAGAGCTACGGGTTAAGATATTTAAGTATCTTCATTGTATTCAGATAAGTGCGGCTTATCACATGTAAAACCCGTAATTATCGTATAGTAAATAATACATCTTAATAACATATTCCCGCACGTAACGTTCAATGATATAAAAGATCCGAATGACGAAACGAACCAGTGCCGCGTCCGATGAGGTTAAAGCCTTGGGAAATGCGTTTTTCGGGTTCCGGCGAGGAAGCGACGCGTTCGGGACGTGGCCGGAGTCGAATGGTTCCGCGGGAGTCGTCGGACGCGCGGGGGCCGCCCGGCACCCGATGGAGATTAGGCAAAACGAGCAACGCGCGCGCACGAAAGCGTTGAATTAACATACACGCGAATTTTAAGGCGAAAAAGGAAACGAGCGACGCGTTCGCCGCCGTCTCATCTCGCCGAAGCATTTTTCGAAAACCGCGGCGACGATACCAGTTTCCGGCCTCTCTCTTCCCCAACTTCCGCGCATCGCACTCGGGGGACAGTCGCCGCGCCCTCGGCTCAATCTGCCGGAATCAACCGGAAACGGAAAAAGGAGGAAAGTGGGTGAGCGTCGCCACTAAGGGCGCTGCACGACGTCCGAAGGAAAGCAAGGCGTCGGACCGCGCTCGCCCCGAAAACCAACGGGGGCAAGTGCGCCCGATACCTGGAAGGGGTCTGCCATCGGGGACGAAGCCGATTCGCCTTTGCCTTCGGCTAAGGACCCGAAATCTCGGCTGCCGCTTTGCCTTCGACGTTGATACGAAGACCGTTCGATTTTTCGTTAGAGCGCGACGAAATTTCGGGGACCGAGAAAGAAGAGGAAAAGGAAAATTTGCCGCAAGACGCACCCAGTTCCGGGGGCAAGAAAAAGAAAAAAAAAAAAGAAAAGGCGTCGGGAAAATCGCGGTGGCGAAATGGGAAAATCGTTTCCGGCCCAATTCGTGGGAGTTTCCCATTCAGTTCCGAGGCGGGTTCCGAGGCGATCGGGTGCCTTTTTCCGAGCGCTCCTGTTGGGAAAGCCGTGGAATGTGAGCTCCGGTGAAATTTAATCGTCGCCTTACGAACGAGACCCGCTGCTGCCGCCGATCGCTGAAATTTTGATTTTTTTCTTCGAGCTGAGGTAAGGCTTTCGAGGCTCATCCTCTTTCGGACCGTGCCTCGCTCTTCGAACCTGTCCGACGTGAATTTACTTCTTCTTTTTTAGTATCAAACTTCAGACTTTATTTTATTTTTTTAGCTTTCCAAATCAAATTCGCTTTACATTTTTGTTGAAATTTTTCAATTTTCCGGACATTTCGTTTGGTTTTTGCTGCTTATCGATCGAAATCGAAACTAAAGTTAAAAGTCCTTTTGGAGGAGAGCAAGTTACGTTTTAGCAGTTAAAACATCTTTATTAATGGTTAATAATTTAAAACTGAAAACATTCGCGAAACTGATTGAAACATTTTAGCTTTTCGAACGGCGTTTGCCGCGTTCTCCGGAGGAAACGTTTCGTTTCATTTTCGTTCTTTGAAAGCCGAAAAAAAAAATTTTCTGCAGGTACGATTCGAAATTCTTCCTTGCAGCAGTTAAAAAACACGCTCCGGGTGCACTGACAGAATGTTCAATGAAGTGCTTTTTAATATGCATTTTTCCATCAACGGCCGGGGGCCACTTGTGTCGGATGCATGCTGCTGCATGCTTCGGAGCGAAATGAAGCTTCACACAGATCCGGTTCGTTGCGCGATGCTCCCCGTGTAACCGACGGGAGCTGGGTGCGCCTCGAAAGGTAGCGAAATGTCATTTTCGGTGAGAGCGGGGGAAAGTGCTCCTCCAGGTTCGTCGAGAGCTGGAAAAAGGTTCGACGCGAAGTAGCGAAAACCGCGTCGAGTTCTGCGGTCGCAAAATCCTCGAATGGACGGTGACGGACATTTGCTCGAGATCGGTGATCGGATGCGAAAAGGCAAAGCGAACGGGAAAACTCCAGTTGCCAAGTCAGATAACTGATATGGGAATTTAATGGAGCCTTTCGAACGGAATTAAATTGGGTTTTAAACCGCGACGACGCTTAATCGGGGCGAAGGGTTGCCGAGGAAAACGACTGCAGTAGAGCGGGGCGTCGTAAACGGTCCCCGGGGCTCAGGCGTCGGGTTGGTCTCGATTCGATTTCCGCCGCGAGACCCGGTCCGGGAGTCCGGCCCGCTGGGACGACGGCGAACGGCCCGGGACCGACTGCGGTGCGACTCGCTCCATCAAGTTGATTAATCCCGGCGGGCAATAAAAGGAAAAAAAGCGATTTTCTTCGGAGGATGTCAAACTCGCTTCGTGCAGAATGCGGTCGGCTCTCGGATTAAACCACTTCGCTTAATAAGACGCGACGGCTCCCGCAGCCTCGGGCCGAGGGCACTCTGCAAGCGCAGCCGTAAATGCAGATTCGCAGCGAAACCGTCGAACAGGCGGAACGGTTCCTGCGAAACGGGATCGTTGCCGTGCGTATAATAAACGCGCAATAAAAGCGATTTGACTTTAAAAAAGACCGTTCCCAGCAATATTGCTGCAATAAATAAATAAATAAAGAACGGACCACTTACAACCGGCGGTAATTGCAAATTCCCCATTAAGGGGAATTTCCGCACGGTCCAAACGCTTTGGGCAGTCTCCCTTTGATCAAAAGGCAGAAGGCCCGATTGCTGCACGGGCAACAGCAATTCTGGACCCCTCCGGCAGCCGGGAAAAAGCTCCGGAATCGACTCTGCATCGGCGCGAGAATTTTTCCCTTTCCGCCGCGCGAATTAATATTTGCGCCTTTTTATTGCCACACCTTTCTGGCTTAATTAAAAATTTTCCGCCAGGGTTCCGATCGTGTGCCGTCGGAAAACTCAAAAGAAGAAAATGTACACCGAAAAACGAGCTTTTTTCGCCTCCAACGAGAAACGGAACGAAAATTCGGGTCCCGCCGCAGGCGGATCTCTTTCTCCCGCAGAAAAACCTCTGCTGGATGCCTCGTTCGGGATTTTTCCCGAACTCAAATTTCCCGAGTGATTCAGGGAAGCCGGCAATCGCGTTCGAACGAACGCTGCGGCGTCCCGAGTCGGCTCCACGCGGATCTTCGCGTCGAAAACCGAAGCTGAATTCACAATTTTCGGTGGAAAACGCGAAAGGTTCGCGAGCGGAAATGCACCAAAACGCTAAAGGTGACTCGACCGGCGAGGGGCGTCTGGAAGGGCTTCCGAAAATCCCGCGGACCCGTCTTTCGGAAAGGGGCTTTTTGCCTGCAGCAGAAAGAAGAAAAGAAAAATCCTTTTCTCCATCCATTTTCCGTCCTCCTCCGTCCCGGCAGCGGTCTGAACGAACCTTTCAAAAACAGCAGCCCGGAGAAATTACGTCGCCGCCATCAGAGCGCCGTCTTTCATCGACGCACTCGAATTTGAAATTAACGGAAATTTTTTAACTTTTATCCGATGCTTCGTTTCTTACGGTTTTGCCCGCTGGAAAAACTGCCCGGCTCGACAGCCGGAAGTGCTTCCCTTCAGAAGCGTTTCCGTTTCCCTCCTCGAATTGTCGATCGAGATCGCAGCTTGATCCGGAAAATCGTTCCCGCCGGGAGGGCAGCTCGCGCGCCGACTGAGCCCGCACAGGTGAACGAGAAGCTTCCCTCGCAGCTCGACACCGGAAGTCGCACGGCAGGAAAACCTTCGTTTGGCGAAGAGTGGTCAATTAAAATGGTTCTTCCGGCAGTGAAGACTTTTCCGCGGCAAAAAAAATGAAAAATGATCTTCGCCGACACAATCCGCGAAAATAATCCCGCCGCACGGACGTGGACGACGATTCACCCTCGATCTGCTTAAATTTTCGAATTAAAGCGGTTTCCAGCCCGACGCTGCCAGGTACTGCTCGGGGATTTTCACGCATTGCTCTACCGGTAAATTGTTGCATGTAAGTTGCAAAAGATTAATTCACTTAATTTTTCGCTTGCCCATTTAAAAAGTTGCAAACGCACAAAAATCATTCAACATAATTTCATGTTGTCAACATATTAACACTTCCTCTCGTTTCCAGCTTAAACTTCCGTTTCCGCCCCCCTCCGGGAATTTTCACATCCGAAATCCCGGGCAGAAGACCATCTCCCTTGTCGGTTTCCTCGAGAGATGAAAACCGGCGGCGGCGGTTTTTCCTTTTTCCGTTAAGGGGAAATCAACACGATTCGCGAAGGCTTTCGCATTTTCCGCCGGAAGCCGCCGCTTCGGGCGTCGCAACTGTAAACGGAAACCTTCCCATTTCTCCCGCCGAAATCGAATCCGGGAAAGTGACGCAAAAGAAGTGGATTAAGCGAATCTGTGGTTCTAATTTACCAAATCGTCTCTACCCACGGATAATGAAAAGTGAAAATTTCAACTGGGATTAATCGCTCGATCGAACAGCGATGAACGCCGCGTGAAAAAGGCGTCGCACTTTGCCTTAGAACAGGCGTTAAGCAACCCCGGTCGCTTGCAAGCAACAGCGCGAACGTGACCGAGCCCCGAGGCGCCGTCGCCCGGGCCTTTTCCGAGCCCTTCGCCACCCACGTGTACGGTCGGACTCGCTGCACCGGCAGCTAACCCTTTCGATTTTCGAAAAAAAGAAAAAAAGAAAAGGAAAAAGAAAACAATCCGAAAGGTTAACAACGGCAAGTTGCAAGCCGAAAGCTGACGGTTAACTGTACGAAAGGATCGGATTGCGGCGACAGAAAACTCTTAACCAAACGATGCATTTCTCAGCAAATAAAACGCATTTATAACCGAAGGAAATCTGAAGTCGGTTCCGACCTGTTTAATTTATTTTATGCATCAGGTTTACCTTCGAATAATCAGCGAATATTTATAATTTACTCCGGGCATACGTATTTTTTAATTCGGCGATCTCTTTATTATTATTTATTAAGACGTTGAATGTTTTTTTAATTTGTGGCAAATAACTGACATAAACCGCGGAGAGAATCGCTTTCAGAAGCAATAAACGAAGCATGTGCGGCAAAGCGTACGGAGAGATTAACGCAGCAACAATAAAAAGCATTTATAATTTAATTTTTTCAAATATTCACTTCTTTAACTTGTTATGGTTTGTTTTTTGTCATTAATTTCGCGAATCGCAGCTTTCGGATGGACAAAACAACGAAGACTCAGCTTCGCGCTGCTGCCGGAGGCCAACCGCTTACGCACGCGGACCGCAGGCGAGGCAACAGCAAAAACCTTCTGCACGGAGGAACCAGAGCCCTGCGAGAGTGCTCCGGATCTTAATATTGACAGCGTTTGCAGCCGTAAAGCCCGCACGGAGCTTTTCTCTTTGTTCCGAATGGAGCTGTCCAAAAAGTTTTTCGTTTCTTCTTCTCTTCAAGAGGGATTTCGGCTTCCTTTCGCCTCTCTTCGCCCGGGATTTTGTTCGAATTATCGTAAATCCGCCGCACGCATTGCATTTAACTCGCATCGGTTTTTCAATTTTCCCCTCGGAATCGGAAAAGCAGCGGGGCGCCCTGCGTTGAAAGCGATCGCGCCATCCAAAAGTGCGAAGCGCTCGGCATTTAACCCCGGAAATTTTCCCTGCGCTTCCATTTCGCTTCTTTCCCCCGCTGGTCGATGAGGAACCGGACGGCGGGCGACGATTCGCCCCGGGGAAAATTCCGGAAAACTCCGGGAAGAAAACGTTTCAAGACAAAAAATGCGTCCGCGCGCTTTTTCCTCTCGGAGAACGGGGAACCCGAAGGAAGCCGCGAACGGACGCGCCGGGGCGTTTTAACCGCGGAAATTGTACCCGGTCGAAAAGTCAAATTTCCTCCCCGCGGGGAAAACCGCGGGAAATCCGTCGAAAATCTCATCGAAATGCAAATCCCTCGAGCCCGAACCGGCTTCGAAATTAACGCGGCAATGAATTTTAACAACTAAGCGGGGCGGACAGTGAAAATTTTCCGGAGATTTCGGTTTTCCGCCTCTTTTCCGAAACAGAAGCGAACGCCCAGACTAAATGGCAATTGAAATTTATCTTCGTCCCGGCCCCGAGGGACGTCCGGCGATCAACTTTCCCGGAAACGCCCTTCGCGCCCCGTTTCCGGTTCCGAAAAACCCGTCAGAAAGCGATTTTAACGCTGAAGTTTGCAGTGCGATCCCTGACCGGGAATCGCCGCGACCGTCGAAGCCGTTCGCTCGGATTGATCTCCGCTTTCTGCCTCCTTTTCCCCGTCGCCCCGGGCCTTCAGAGCCGCGTTCGGTCAAACGGACAAACGTATGCGACTTCGGAGGTTGTTTCAACAACGGCAAACAGCTACCCGCGAAGACGTGCGCCGCTTGAAAAATCTCCCGTCTGTTAGGTTTCCCGAAACGAAACCGGAACCCACGCTAACAGCAATCACGGGGAAACGACTTCCGGGTCAGGAAACGAAGCCTCATCTCGTTCGGGTCGCGATCGCTTCGAAGAAGCCCTTGCGGAAAACTAACTTCGATGGGAAAGAATGTGGAAAGGACCATAATGGTAAGGCTCCAGCAAAAGTTTACACCTCGAAATGGATCCGGATACCCGAAGAAGACGGAAGAAGCGACTGCTGGAAGCAAGCATCGCTTTTCACTCAATGGCGACACTGGGTAACCTGACCCAACCGAATTACCGCTCTAAAATACCTTGTCCAAACCCGTGCTGCGCGAAGAGCACACCGCGAGATCGCGGGGAAAAACCTTCTCTGCTGTTCGGCCGAGACGTCGGCGCGAAAACGGCAGGGCCACCACCTGAAAGAGCACTTGCACAATGCGTTGCGCAAACGGAAACGGGAAGCGCAGGAAAACCGCGGCGCATAAACGGCAATCGCAAGACAAAAAGAACCGAATGGAACTTGCGAAGGAGCCGTCCCCGCGATTACTTTTTGCTTCAGAGGCTGGACCTTTGCATGGGAAAGCAAATTTTGAAATTTAATCCTCCATCTTCTCTCGTCAGGCATTATCCTTTAAGCAGGTTGTCGCTAAAAGATAATTTCCGAACAAATAAATAGCAAGTTGCAGTTCGAACCGGGCTCTTTCCCTCCTTTGCCACATACGTGGACAGTTAGTTTCACCGCATGCGGCCCTGGCTTTCTTATTTTCCTCCGTTATTTGACCAAAAATTTAAATTTATCAAACGATGACAGACAAATTATATCTGAAGTGAGAAATTTTACACTTTTTATATTTTATAATGGTTTCGAGCGACGGGAACGTAAACGCAGTCGATTGTACGTGTCTGTTCGGAGACGTCGCTATGGCAAAATCGAAAAGTGTTTCTGTAAACTTTTACACTAATTTCTTTTTTTTCCTGTCGCAGATCGAATTTTGAAAATAATCCGAGTATAAACGTCGACAGTCCAAAATGCGTCCAATCTTGAGGGTAGAAAAATCAAAAGAACTGCACTCTCTGTCGTGACCTGCAGCCAAGTCCGCGTAAATTGTCGGCACTTGATCTTATGCATGGGATTTGGGCACCGCGGTAAGGGCTGCGGTCGCCTTGGCAGTTTCTGACCGAACGCGTCAAGCCGATTTTTCCCCAGGAACGTTTCAAAAGGAGGAAAAATCAAATCTCCCCGGGCCTTCGCCTATGGTGAAACGGCGAACAGGCAATGCAGCCGAGGGGAGGGAAAAAGTTTCGCCTGAGGCAGACCGACCGCCGGCGCGTGCGGCAGCCAAAGTTGTCGGGCCCACCTCGGCACTCCCTCGGGACGAATTTTCACCCGTTCCCGGACAGCGCAGGGTTCGAAACGAGAGGCGAACGCGAAAACATTAAAAACCACGGCCAACGCTGCAAAGCCGCCACGCGAGCTTCGGTGGAGTCGGGTCATTAGACACATTAAACGTCTGCATTGGCGGCGATCCATTATGATAAGTGAATGAAATTACATTAATATTAATCAATGAAATTATTCGTGCAGCGGGCATTCGAGACCGTCCGGCGGACGATAAAATGAAACTTTTTCGATCGTAGCCGGCAATAAAAAATCTTCGACCGCTGCGATCCGATCCCCTGGAAGATCACCTCCGAGCCATCGCGATCCGCGAAGCTTTTTACGCGTCAACGGAATGCGTCGCTGCAGGTTCTCTCCCTTGCCGACGACGAAGGTGCGTCCCGCAGGTTCGGCCCTTCCGTGCATCGCGAATAAAGCCGAAATCGATTCCCTCCACGCGAAGGCAACGTCCCCGATCGACCCGCAGCTTTCGACAGAGTCGCTGAAGGGTTGCGAGGCTCGCCCCACCGTTTCGCGTTATTGGAAACGAAGCGAGGAAACCGTTGAGAAAGCACTTTGAAAGGGGGCAAATTGATTGACAAAATTTGTTTTCCTCCCTCAGCGCGACATGCATCGGTGGAAGCTTTGCACGCTCGCGAAGAGGGCTTTCCGCGGTTCCCCGCAAATTTTCGTCCTCTTTTAGCTCCCCTGACTTGGTGTTAAGTTGGATCCGGAGAAGAAACCGCGGAAGGGGCGGCGGAAAAAGGCACCGCGAAAACCTGAGTCCGCGCCATCGAACGGAGACGGGAAACGTTCAAATTTCCACCGTGGGAAGTGTCATTTTGCCGGAGTCAAGAGATGAAAATGAAGCGGAAGCTTCCGCGCGAGAAAAAGGAACCTCGTTCCGGGGAAAATTTCTCGGAAAAGCTGGAATTTTCCGAGCCGGGAAAAGGCGAACGCTCTGCGATCGAAAGCGCCGGGGTTCGGCCCATTTTCGATGGGCGGATCCGAAGGGTTTTCCGATTTTTTTTTTTCCCGCGCCCCCCCGGGGAACATCGTAAAATTGGCTTTGACGGAAAATTTTTTTCTCCCCTAAAATCAGTTTGGCCGCTGCTCTACCGTCCCGACGATGCTTCCCGGCGTCTTCCGCGGCGGAACCTTACCCCTCGCGGAGCGCTTTGCCGGAAGAGGAAACGGCATGACGTCTGCTTTGGTTGAGGCCCCGCATTGTGCGCGCTGCGGCCAGGAGCCGACGACGAATGAGTTTTCCAAGCCGTTTAAACCATTTTCTCTTGTAACTGATCCCGAGCAATATTATAAAAGAAAATCCCATAAACCACCCGGATGATTCAGTTTGACACGTCCTTAAGAAACCTCCGCAGTGTCCGTGGAAAATCCCTTAAAAGCTCGTTTATGTATCTGTTTACCATGCTGTTGAAAACGCTTCGTTTTTTTTAATTCAAGGCATTTTTTCTTGCTTTCAAAGATGGCTAAACCGAATCTTTTTCTCCCGGGGCGAAAATTCTTCCCCTTGGGGATGCACCGCCGACCCCCAAAAACCTCCTCGATCTTCATGCTCTGCTTTTCGTGACGTCGTTCGGATGCCAACCATCAAAAGACGTGAATTAAAACTATTTTTACTATATTATACTATGTACTTACTTTATACTACTAATAACTATAAGCGAATAAATAAAACTATTTTCCATTTATTTGTTTTAAGCACCGATGTTTGCTTTGACTTTTTTTTCCCCTTTCATCTATGAAAGTGCTGTGTTTCCCGTATTCTTCGCTGCCGTTGGGATTTCGACAAACGCTTCAGGCGGGATAAGCACTTTCGGGGACTCGCTGAGTGCTAACGTAAAACATCTGTAGGCCGACTGTAGGCCAAGGTTCCCGTTTGACTTGTGCCTTTTGGATTTTTAAAAAGTTTGTTTTTGAGGGAAGAAACTTCTGCCGGGACTGCAGCTGGGAAATGGAAATGAGGATCGAACCGGGAACCTTTCAAAGTAATTCACTCATCGTCATGCTCAAATTTTCCCATTCCGAATCAATTCAGCTAAACTTTCCGTATCAGAAATTTTCAAATTTAAGTTTTTCTCCGATTAAAATTTGCTTCCATATTTAACTAATTCCATTGCCTTTACTCCTCGCCGAAAGTGTTATTAATTCAATGTAATTATCTGCATAAATAATGAGGCAGCTTTTCCTCTGGGACCGAGGGAGTCGAATCAGATATTTTCAGCTTATTTGATTTTTAATTTGTAAAAGAACAGCCTCGTTATATCCGTCAGTAAAGCTGCGTAAAATTTGAAAAATAAATAATTTTACGAACCATTTCAAAATAGGTCTCCCATCATTTTATCATTACCAGCAATGATGGCATTACTTCTCCTTTTTATTTTTTATTTTTTTTTTTAAATTTTTCATTTTTATTATTGCTTTTAGACGATCTGAGAAATCTCCTTTGTCTTATTCCCCTTTCGCAAGATCAGGTCGCGAGTCTAAATAACATTCGGAAAAAAGAACGAAGGATTCGGATAGGGAACCGGCGGAGGGACAAAAGTGAAAAAAATAAATAAATAAATAAATAAATATCATTTTACCGTGCATTGCCTTTCAGATGTAGATACATTCGGCGGTTGCATCAACAGCGTGCGGCGGTACCAACAATGCAAACATTGCTGCTCGTCTTCGCTGTCGCCGCTTTGGCCTCCGCCGGCGTCGCGTACAGCAGCGAGGGAATCGTCGCGGGTGAGTAGTGAGGAAGAAAAGGAATTTTTACTCGAACCTGCCGGAACGAGGTCGGGTTGGAAAATTCGACGGGGACGCCCGGAAAAAGGATTGGACCACCGCCGGGTTAACCTTTCGATTCTCGGGGGTCCAACCTTCGGCTGAAACGAATTTGATAAGGTATAAAAATGGCGTTATACCAAATTGTTTTCGCATCCGGAAACTCCCGCTCCCAAATTTTCATAATGCAGGGTTAACTGGGTGCGAGACGCCTCTCCCACTGACTGCGGCGACACGTGGAAAACCGGAAAACGATCTCTCTTCGTCACACATGTGGACAGTTGCTCCGCGAAAACGATTTCCGCTGTTAAATTTCATTTTTTCCTTCCTTTTCATATTTTGCCGAAAATTTGAAATTTCTTGCGCCGTCCCCCAGAATATCGTCCACGAGTATTTTTCCCTCCCTTTTTCTGGAGAAAGAAGCGAGTCAGGCACTGGACCACGATTGAGCAGTGGGAAAAGTGACCGCAATCTGCATTTGCCGCGGCTTCGTAAAAAGTGAAAAACTTAGGTTGAGAAAGGTTTTTGCCGTTCGCCGGCCGGAACGGGCGTGATCCGTTCCGGGGCGAACCGGAGCGAAGATGAACCAAGGGTAGAGAAAGACGCTTTTGATTGCAGAACATTCGACTCCGCCGACCTCGAACTGTTCCGCTATGGTTGCCGCAAGCGACGACGTCTTCTTCTGCGACGACGAGAGCTGCATATACAGGAACATGACCTGCGACGGAATCAACGACTGCGCGAACGGGAGAGACGAAACGTTCGAACAGTGCGGTGAATATGATTCAGATTAACGAAGGAAGTCGGAAAATTGTCGCGGCTACGAAAAACCTTTCCTCTTCGAAAAGGAATGAACTTTTTCGAAATGAATCTCGATGCGACGGAGGCGATCGACAGTTTTCCACAGCTCCGAACCGGAGCGTTCGCGATCTTCAGGACCTTTTCCGCAAGCGCGAAAAGGTCCGCTGTTGGTCCGGAGCGAGGCGAGTTTTTCACGTTTCCCCCGACATTTTCGAAATTTAAAAATTTCTTCTTCGTTCGAAAAAATTTCATTCCTTAAAATCCGACGTCCGACGAGACTTCGGACCGCGGCGGAGAGGAAATGTAAACGCTTGAAAATTTCGACGCTAAATTGCACGGGAAAGTAAATCTTTCGATTTCTGACCCATTTTCCACGTGAATTTCAGGTTGCTTGGACAACGAATTCGAATGCTCGACCAGCAAAGACTGCATAGCTCTGGCAAGAAGGTGCGACAAAGTGGCGAATTGCAAATTCGGGGAGGACGAAGAAAATTGCGGTAAGAAAGCGAAATTTCGAGGCGTCGCGATGCGAGCGGAAGGATTTGATTCGGGCACCTCAATCGAATTTTGGCGGGAAACCCAAATTCTTTGACGGTGCTTCGAGTGACGACGGGGAAGCGTCGCCAGCTCGCGTCCCCGACGATTCGTTTTCCGTTTGTCTTTTAGAAGCTTTTCAGTGCTCGAAAACCCAGTTCAAATGTGCCAATCACTACTGCATATCGAAGGAGTTTGTCTGCGATTTCACGGACGACTGCGGAGATGGAAGCGACGAGGTGGACTGCACCTACAGGAACTGCTGGTTTTCGGAATTCATGTGCGACAACAAGGAATGCCTGAGACCGGCAACGGTCTGCAACGGACTTCCGGACTGCCTCGACAATTCAGACGAAGACGGATGTCTGCCGGGTTAGTTTCCTTCCCGTTGAAAGCCCTTCTTCCGGGAGATAAACGCGGCATCTCGTAAACGTTCCCTTTTACAGAGTTGTGCGACAGCGGAAGGCGGATACACTATAAAATTAGGTGCGACGGTTGGCCGGACTGTTCCAGCCACGCGGATGAGTTAAATTGTACGTAACTGTTTTGCTCCTTTTGAGCGGCGACTCGAATTTGATTTTCTCCAAACGTTTCAGGCGAATGCAACAGCACCGAGGAATACGTGAGGTGCCCGAACACGAGGTGCATAAGAAAATCGAAAATCTGCGACGGCGTCTGCGATTGTTTGGGAGAAACCCCGTGTTTCGACGAGCAAAACTGCGACGATTACTACACCTACGAGAGCGGTACCTGTCTCGGGGCTCGAAGGAGGTGCAGTGACGGAAATGGCCGGTTTTGTTTCATGGGATCCTCTTTTCAGGATATCGAACGTGCAAGATCGGAAAAACCATATCGTGCCGGTCAACTTTCAAAGCCGAGGTGATCGAGAGGTGCATATCGCCAGAATACATTTGCGACGGAGAAAACGATTGCCACAACGGTTTCAGCAACCTGTCCGACGAGTACGGTTGCTTTCTGGACGACGACGAGGAAACCGGGGAAAGGCTGAAGGGTTTGTCGGACGCCCTGTTTCAGTGCAACGGCCCGGACAAGAGAAAACTGCCGATGATGATCAGGTGCGACCATCACGTCGACTGCCTGAACGGGGAGGACGAGATGGACTGCGGTGAGTACGGCTCTACTTTCTGGTGGGATCCGGACCGAAAACGTGCCAAACTAAAGGTTCGATCGCGATGTTCCGCAGACCGAGGCTCGTGCGCCTCGGACCAATTTCAGTGCTCCAACGGAGAGTGCGTTCCCGCCGAGAAGCGCTGCGACGCCCTACCCGACTGCCACGACAAAAGCGATGAGTTCGATTGCATCGGATTCGAATGCCCAACCGGCAGGTAGGTGCTCATGACCGCAACACTCGGGACCGTCGCCCTTTCGGGTACTAACGACGATTCTCGTTAATCCCCAGGAACGAGACGATGCTGCTGAGACAGTGCGACAACGGGCAGTGCATCAGACCAGAGTTTTGGTGCGACTTCATACGAGACTGCTCGGACGGCTCGGACGAAAGCCACTGCGGTAATTTTGCCTTTTCCTAAGCTCGGAACTCGCAAGCCTGCTGCATTTGATACCGACGCAAAATGGGAATCGTTTTCAGGTCCGGTGAGGCGTTGCGAGGAGGGCGAATTCGCGTGCAGAACTCTTCACCAGTGCATCCCGTTCGGGCAGCGCTGTTATAAAGACAACAACCCCAGATCTGGATGCGCGGATGGTTCCCATTTACAGGGTAATAAAATATCCTGCAGAATGTTCAACGTCGGCATAAAAGAAATAAAATTTGATTTATTTACTTTTAGATTGCCTCAACTTCAGCTGCCCAAATAACACTTTCAAATGCACAATGGGAGTCTGCCTGGACAACGCTCTCATTTGCGACGGCAAAATCGACTGCTTCGAATCTTGGATAGACGAGGAGAACTGCACCTACAGTTGCTTCGACGTGTGCAACTGCATAGACACCACAGCGAACTGCACGGGTTCGTTCCCGAGCCACTTTTTGGTCCACCCTCCGCCGAATGTTGAACCGGAAGCCTTCGTTCTTTTGCAGGACTGGGACTCACAGCGATTCAGAAGCTGGATCTCATGGAGGATCCCATCAGAAACTTTTACCTGGCCAACAACAACCTCTCCCACGAGCTGACGGTCAACTTCACCTACAATTTAAGATACGCTTTGGTTCTCGATCTTTCGAACAATTCCATTTGCACGCTAAAACCCGGGCTGTTCAGGGACATGCAAGTACTCAAGACTTTCATACTCCAGAATAACTGCTTAACCATTCTGCACGGTCGGACTTTCGACGGTCTCGCCAATCTGAACGGCCTGTGAGTACTTGCGGCGAGAACGTTCAAGTGTGTGGAACCTTCGAGAGAGTGACCGAGAGCCTTCCGTTGATTTCAGTCATCTGGAAGGCAACAGGATCGAAAGGCTGGAAGAAAGGGCGTTTTATGGGTTATCTTCGCTGCCGACTCTCAGCCTGCGGGGACAGGGCCTGGCTTTCATATCGAAAGGGGCATTCAGGGGGCTTCGCAAGCTGACCAGCCTCGATTTGTCGTACAACAGGGTGGAGCATCTCACCGACGGAACCTTCCACGACCTCTCAAAATTGACCTACCTGTGCGTGTTTTTGCTTCGTTTTTCAGACGGCCAGACCTTCGGAGTTTCAAAAATTTGTTACCTTTTCCCTCAGGGACCTGAGGAAAAATCCCCTGCAGACGATGGGGAGTCGGGTGATCACCAACATCGGCGCCTCTCTCCAAGTTCTTCTCTTCGACAACTACAAATTTTGCTGTCTCGCGAGGAATGTTCCCAAATGCGAGCCGACCACGGACGAATTTTCCTCCTGCGAGGACCTCATGAGCAACTACGTGCTGAGGATTTGCATCTGGGTCCTCGGCATTGTCGCATCCCTTGGAAACCTCCTCGTCATCGGCTGGAGAATGAAATACAAACACAGCAACAGGGTACGGGCAAAACAGCAATCTTATTCCCGCCCTTATTTACCTTCCTTACATCAAAGCCTTCTGCAGTTTCCCGATTTTCAAACTGAGGAACCAGAAATCTTTGAAATTGTCAGAAAATTTCACATCCATCCGTGTAATCATCGAAAGGCAACGTTGTGAGTACTTACAATGTTCGAACAATTTTATGATTTCCTGTATGATTTTTTTTTTTCAGGTTCACTCTTTCTTAATAACCAATCTGGCAATCGGCGATTTATTTATGGGTTTCTACCTGATACTCATAGCAATTACGGACGCATACTACAGAGGAGTATATTCCATACATGATCAAGAATGGAGAAACTCGAAATTGTGCAGTTTGGCAGGTTTTCTGTCAACTTTGAGTTCGGAGCTTTCGGTTTTCACGTTAACGGTCATAACCCTCGACAGATTCCTCGTAGGTGGAACTTTGAATATTTTTTTGCGACGTTTTCGTCGGGCAAAAGTCTGGGACCGCGTAATTTTCCCCGCAGGTTATAATTTTCCCGTTTAAAATAAGCCGACTGGAAATGAACCAGACGCGATGGGTGATGCTGTGGGTTTGGGTGCTGGCTCTCCTGCTTTCCGGCCTCCCCCTGCTGCACAAGGAATATTTCAAAAACTTCTACGGTCGCTCCGCCGTGTGCCTGGCCCTCCACATAACAACGGAGAAGAGGGACGGTTGGAAGTACTCCGTCTTCGTCTTCGTCTGTAAGAATTTTCCGGCAGGCGTCGGTTCCTTCACGTCGACGAAGCATCCGATTCACGTTTAATTCCTTCCAGTTCTGAACCTCGTCTCCTTCTCCGTGATAGCCGTCGGGTACATCTGGATGTACGGCGTTGCGAAGACGACGCGGCTGGCCGTCGGCAGGCAGGCGGAAAGCAGAAAAGCGGAGTCGGCAATGGCCAGAAGGATGACGCTCATCGTGGCCACGGACGCTGCTTGCTGGGTGCCCATCATATTCCTCGGAGTCATCTCTCTCTGCGGCGTCGCCGTGCCCTCGCAGGTGGCCAAGCCTTCCGAACCTTTTTCCTTTTCGAAGAGCAACTTCTGTTCGTCCCTCTGAACGGCCGGGTTCGTTTCAGGTCTTCGCGTGGGTAGCCGTCTTCGTCCTGCCCCTGAACGCTGCCATCAATCCGATCCTGTACACAATATCCACCGCTTCGTTTCTCAATCCCGCATCGAGAAACATCCGGCGGTTCAACGCTTCGTCCAAACTGTCTCTGTCGAACGATCCCCGATCAAGGAGAACGTACTCCACAAACTGGGGTAAGTCCGCACCGAAGAATAACGACAGACCATTTAGAGGAGCAATGCACCGGAATGGTTTTTCGTGTTTCGACGTGCGCACCACTTAATATCGGTGCAAAATAAGAAAAATGTCGATTTCTCGTTCAATTCATCCGCGTTTTTCATTTTCCCATCGCCGATGCACACGTTCAGATTTCAAAACCGAGCTAATAACCACGGACGCTTTCAGGTTCTTCCGTCAGCAACAACGGCCGATTTGACACGTACCTTCACTATCTGAAACCGACATTTTCCGGACCGGAAAAAAACGATTTCGAACTGGTCGACGTGAGCGAAAAGTCCTCAGAACTGGGCAGGTAGAAAAATTTTTCTCGCTTCGCCTGCAGGAAATCGACGGCGGTTCCCCACGCCGGTCGAAAAGCCTCCGCTCGGAATTTCTAACAAAGCGAAAAGGAAGCTCTCCGCCTCGTTGCAGGAAGGATCCCGCGCGAAGCGGACAGGCAGCGAACCTCGCCCGCGAGGCGCCGGATGCGAAAGACCTTCCGGAGCCAAACTTCCTCGGGGACGAGCGGGAAGCGGAAGGCGAAGCCCCCCCGATCGGCCAACGGAGGGGCGGAAGTCGCTCCCCACCCGAGCGCCGTCCAACCTCGCGGCCGATTTCCGAATCCGCTTCCGGCGACGCCTAACCCAAAGGAGGAAGCAAATCGACGGCGGCGCACCGGAACCGGACGTGGGGAAACGATCGGCGACCGAAGAAGAGTCGAGGACCGTCGTCCGCACGGGGAAGCGGAAATGCCGAAAGTGTCTGTGAAAATTATCGAAAAGCGACGGCGCCCGAATAAATATCTTCACGGAAATGGAGGCCTCATTTCTCCGGGTCCAAAGCCCCGGGACCCCGGGCCGGGCCGCCTCGGCCCCCGCCTCGCTCGTCGGGCTCCGGCAAGCCGCGATGCGGGAAGGCGCGACAAGAAGCCTAACCGCGAATCCGCGACGGAGCCCGGCGCGAGGCGCGCCGCCTCCTCCTCGTCCTCGACCCGCGGGGTGCGAAAGGGGAGTCGCCGCCGGGGAAAGCGCCGAGTTTTCCGGGGCGGCTCCTCCGCCCCCGAGAATCGGGCGCCGAACCCCTCGGAAAATTCGGATCTTTTTTAAGCTGCGGAAAGGCGCAGGCGCAAGTCAAAAATGAAGAATCAACAACTCTGACAGAGGAGGGATAGCGATCAAAGTTGCGGCTTTTCACGCAGACAGTGTGCCACGTGTTTCCCGCGTATGCGTGTATAAGTTTCGAATGGTTGTCATGTTGTTAACCGTGCGACTGTTCCGACTCGTTGGATAGGCCAGGAATCGGTACATCGGACCAATACCAAGCTAAGAGTACGTTGACAGTCAGTCGGTGACGTTCTTTCTTAGTGGGACGTAGTCGTTCGCAGCTCTCGCCTTCTTTATGGCCGATGCTGTCGCAGGAATATTGCGAATTTTGCACTTAGATTTTTTCTTTTTTCGACGTTTCCTCACGTTTGAGGCTCGCAATAAAGAAAAACCCAGGCAATGATAGGGGAGACGGACGATTCCGCAGGTAATTCCGGGGCGAAATCTCCGACGGTTTCGTGTTCGGCTCGTCCCGCCCGTCCCCCGTTTCCCCGCCGCGCGCGGCGCCGCCCCCGTCCGAACGGACGGGCCCCCGAACGCCGGGGACGAGGAGGATTTTCGAAATTTGACCGCGGCTTCGCCCCCGCCAGGAGAACGAGCTCGCCTCGGCGTCCCAAACCAACGGCGTCCTCCGCCGACGCGACGCTTCGGTGCCCGACGGCGCTTCTTCGGAGGGAATCCACCGGGAACCGACCGAAATTGATGCTCCGTTCGCGGCCCCCGGAGCTAACCTAACCGGAGCCACGATGGACGAATATAATGCCAGCTATTAAAAAAGCAAACATTTAAATATCCGTTCGGGTTTCATTCCGCGGCATACGGTTCGAGTGGAACCTTGAAATATTATAATAATAATATGATACTAAAAAAAAATGGAAGAGTTACAACACCAGCGGTTTGTTTCATATGAAACAAGTCATTCTACTTTTGCAAGCGAGGCTATTGATGACTCAGTATCGTTATTATGTATTAGCTGAAATGTACAGCTGTATATTAATCCCGGCTGCGGCGATTGGAATTACGAAAAGTTCCCGTATTTCATTCAGAAGGCTTTGTCGAGTGTTTTAGATTGGTGCAGGTTAAGTTCGGGCGAAAATCGAGGCCGGGATTCCTCGATGGTGCGTGCCGACCATCGCGTTGTTTTTCCTCCGTTCGGAATAACGCGTTCAGTAAGTATTTGCATCCCGAACCGTGCGTGCGTCGCCGCGGAACGGATGCGGATTTTGTTTTCTCCTTTGTCGACGGCCGCGGCAAACTCGGCCGGGAACGGGGCACCGCGCGGCAAATCCCGGCGGCCGGTCGACCGGACCGGCGGCGGGCCCTCCGACGGCGGCAAGGTGACTCACTTACCTTGGATCCGCGCATGAAACGTGGCCGCATAACCATCAAATCCTTGACTCGCTCGCGATTCGACTGGAAAAACGGCAATTTCCACCGGGGCGGGCGGAAAACTTCGCGATCGAGGCGACGGGACGCCGATCTCGCGTTAAGGGAACGTTGCGCGACGGAAGGCAGCTCGGATCCCGGGAGCCGCTTCGAAATTGTTCTGCGATCGGATCGCCGGCTCAGCCGCTCGGGCCCCGTCCCGGACGGCGACGCTGAAGTCGGAAAATTTCCGCCTCCCCGCGACGAAGCGTCGCGGAACCGCAGCCGAGGCGCCCGTCGCGTCCGGGGGCTCGGTCACGGCCGCTCCGGTTTGCCGCTCGTGAACCTGACCCTGCGCCGCGGTCGGGAGGACGGGCCCTTGCGAAAAAGATGAAAATCCTCCGAGGCTTGCGGCGCGTCCCGGAACGCGTCCGGGCCGGAGGAAGCACCGACCTTCGCGGCGCGAAATCGAAGGGAAACGCTCCTCGGGTCTCATTAGTCGCAATTACGAAGCAGAAATGGCAATGGAGACGCGGCCGTGGAAGCTTGCAGCGGAAATCTGGTCTCAAGTTTTCCCGCATGTGCCTTCCCCCCCCGTTCCTCTGCCTCCACGGCATCGCGGCAGTGTCGGAACCAGCCCGCGGTTCAGCCTTGCAAAGTTCTAGCGGACTTTTTCTTGCCCCGCAGCAATGCTAAACCCGCCTCTCTGACCCGACTCCGTGAAAATACACGTTGGACGAATGGCAGCGCGAAGGAAAAATTTTGCGTAAATGAAGACTTGTTCGAGATAAAAAAGATTCCCGAACCGACCGAACCCCGGCTTACTCCACGAAACCACCATTAAATAATTAACACCGAGGCAGTAATAAATATGAATATGAAATTAAACATGATGCCCGTTAATTTGTGCCACTTGAATGCGGTTACTTTTAATGATAATGGAAAAAATGTAGAAATTATACAAGTGTAATATCTACATGCGATAAATGTAATGCTGAAATTCGAGTAATCGCCCGTTTGCGTGGCGTTTGCCGCGTTTTCCAGGTCCGAGAGCCAACACATGACCCAAAACACCCGTCGATTATGTAAAACCTAATTTATCCCGACCGCTCGAGGGGTAACAAAAGGGCAGAAAATGAAATCGGAAAATGGAAGCTCGTCGCACGGGGACAGCCCTCAAATGGGCAATCCCTGGGAGTCGCTCCTGAGGTCGCAGTACGCGCCCCAACTGCTGCAGCAAAAGGAGAGGGGCAACAAGGCGAAGAAGAGTCCGCAGCAGGAGCAGCCGGACGGTTTCAGCTGGAAGCAGTTGTCCTTTCGGAGACTCAACCCCGCGGACAGGGACGGAATTTCACCCTTGCTAAGGTAAGGTTTTGGATTTGGGGAAGCCTTTTCCGGCGGAAGCGGGGATTCCTTCCGCTTTTCTCGCCTCCCTTCCTTTTCTGCGTCCGGGTCCGTTTTTCGGTCGAGCGGGAGCGCGCGGGGGGGGGGGAGGCAGACCGAACCCCGAATGAATATTTTACGCACGGGGCGAAACTCCGGAGGTCCGACGCATGGGGGTAGGTTCTCGGTTATTTAATCAGTTTCTGTTTACCTGCACGTAATCGGCCGCTGTCGGAAAAATTCGCCGAGGGTCACCGGAACCCGTCAGTGTTGCCAACCGGAAATACTCGATCACTACCTCCTTTCGGATGCTACGGAACAGCGTAACTTACACAAGTGTACTCTTAAAATTAAAATTTTTCTATTACGCGTGACTAGCAATAATAAAGAACAAATTAAAAATACTCAATTATATAATGATCCGATTTTGAATATTGCCACAAGCTGATGCCATTGTTAAATACGGTATTGAAAATGACGATATTTCTAATACAGCTGAACAATTGAAAAATTTTCCCTTATATATTAATTTTTTTTCTTTAAGTTAAGTACGTCATCAATATTTACGTTGTAACAACGCAATACTCTAAATTTGGAATGCACATGATAATTAATTATAAAGCAAAAAATTAGGGGATATTTACACCGATATGAAGCAAAAATCGTTCATAATCCTATTATGAAATGGAAATTTCTCAATAGCTAGCTAATTTACATTAAGCATCAAGAGTTTCATGAAAATATAAATATATACATATATTTACATTTAAAAAAAAAAAAATTTAATCCAGTTAAATAACTCGAGCAAGCTCTTTTCAAATAGATTTTGGCAACATCCCTGTAATTGTAGTTTTCCAGCATGTTTATGGGATTTCATATATTTTTTTTTTTAGTGCAATATGCAAATGCTTCTTCCTGTTTCACTAAAATAAACCTAAATTTATGATCCTCATTTTTTTTTTTTTTAAATTAATTATGGTTTGGAGTGTTGACAAAAATGTTACCAACTAAAAATACCGAATAAATACCGATTTAAACTAGGTACAGAAATATATTTTGATATTGATATTAACCAACGTAAAAAGTTCAAAATGTGGCTGGTTATTTCGATGCGATTAATTTCTTTTAAAATGTTGCATTCGCTTTAAATGAAGTTGGCCTTTACCTTCGGTTACACGTTAATCTACATTATTATTAGTATCCCATATGTTTTCACGCACCGACGGATTTTAAAGCAAAGCGCAAAGGTACATGCCAGATTGCGAGCTCACCGGATATCGGAGGCAAAGCACCGGGAAGAAGCTGCGGCAAATCCTCCTGCCGGAAGCAACTTTTCGCGTCGATTTCCATTCCTTTGGCCGACTGAAGAACCGCGGTTGCTGCGCAGACGACGCACCCGGAATCACGCGACTCATTTTGTCTTCCGAGCACCTTCCTCAAAGGTCACCTAAAACCAACATTAAACCCAAGTTCACTCGACATTAATGGCGCAGGGAGAAATAATTAACGCTCGCCGCGTGAGGCAAAAAATTAACATTTTAATAGCAAGACCTTTATCGTGCGATCCTTGTGTTTCTGTTAGCCTTGCTCCAGATAGAAGGATCTCTCCTTTGAGAAGACTCATCGCGAGAGGGGAAAAAATTGAAAATATATATATATATATATATATATATACGTACATATGACCAAACCCCGAAAATTTCGCAAGTTTTCGACGCGCTAACATCGGATTGTGAAAATTGCGCAAATGCCATTTGATGCGGAGAAAATGTTAATCGCGGAGGTCTCGCCTCGGAGGTCGAATCGGATATTTTCCGAGATGGGAAAAGGGAAAATCCTTTTTTCATTCTCTGTTTTTTTTTTTTTCGTCGCTCCACGGCAGAGACTCGAGCGCGAGCAGAAGTCCAAATAATGCGAGGAAAAACGGACGCAGCGGCACCGTGTAAGCACTTGCGCTTCCCCCTCCCCCCCCCCCCCCGCGTTCCCGGTTTCGACGCCCGACGCCAAACCTTCGCCCTCCGAGAAGCATCTCTCTTCGACGGCGGGCGTTCGCGGCGGCGAACGGGAACGCGCCGAAGGCGATCCCGGAAACGCGAACCGCGGAGCAACCTCTCGATTCACTCCCGAAATCGAACGGAAGGCCCTTCCGATCGCGTCACATTCGCCGAAAATTGTCGACGCCGACTACGAAAATCAAATCCGTTCGCGTTTTCCCCGAGCGTTTGCCGGAGAACTTCCGTCTTCGACCTCTCCGGAGGCGGAAGGGATGTCGGGGCAGGAAACGAGAGAAACTGCGGCACGGATTCTGGGGCGGAGGATTCGAGGGAGCGTCCGTCCTCGCGGCCGCCCCCGAACCTTCGACCGCCCGGCAATCCAAGACTTTTCGGGAAAACGGAAACGGTCCGACAATAACTTTTCCCTCCTTAGTTTCCTTACATTCCACGTTCATTGATATCCTTTTACGTGACACTTCGGTAGACACGTTCACGCGAATAATCGAAATTCACACATTTTTATATATAAAACATAAACATTCTTTTTAAGCAGCTCAATTTAATGAAAGAAATCGCGGCTGATTTCTTAATCGTGCTTCCTGATACTCGCTTTTCGTGTTCAAACCAATGCCGAACGGACCCACCTCCTCCCGGCGCGCCTTCCGCCGGAAGCTGCCGTCGGGCAGAAGCAGCCAAGCTCCTCGCTCGGGGAAGCCCCCCCGGCCTCAAATCCCCCGGCGGCGCGAGGGATCGGGGAAAAGCCGGGAAAACCTCCGGAAGTGCCGGATTTCCCGGCAGAGGAACCCCGCCCGCGGGGGCCCGCGTAACGAGGACGGTTCGCGCCCAGCGAAGCGCGGACCGCGATCTTCTCGTCTTCGGCGTCTCCTCCCCGACGAGAGGAGGCCTCCGGGGCATCGCGGCAACGCGCCGAGGTGAGTTGATTTGTGCGTTATCGATAAAAGGGCATTCGGAGCTACATGCTACGTACCGGTTCCGACGCCGATCAGTTGGTTCGATTAAATCTCCCAAGACGGTTCAGCCTTGGAATGGTTCGGTTTGGTCGCCTTTTGGATATGCTCCTGTAAGTTTTTTCTTTCGTCTCTCGGCTTTTTTTCGCTCCGGCAAGCGCTGCCCCGACCGGAAACGTGGGATCCGAGGGAAATTTTAGGAAAATTCAGGCACGCGCTTTTGCATGCAAATTCGCTCCTTCGGCGATTCTTCGACCGCCGGAAAACGCGCGTCCCGTTCGACGTGTGCACGCACGCGGCGTCGCCTCATCCGCTTTTCCGCGTTTCCTTTGAATACGTTCGACGTTCGTGGCGGGAACTTGTGCAGCGGCTTCTCCGAAGCAAGTCGAAGCCGAAGATTTTTGATTCGCGCCCCGCGGAACAACTTCAATCGGCGAATCTTGTTGAAATATAATAATTACGTTTGCGCTTTTTTCAAATTATTTTTTTGTCGTTTATACAACGCATGCATAACAGTTTCTGTTATTTTAGAGCTATTCCGTGCATATTGTAAAAAAAAAAGAAAAATATACATATATGCGAATGCATGAGCACGGAAACTTGCTGCCACTTAAGAACTTAACGTTTTTCGATATCGCTGGGCTTTCGCCAGCCGACGAACTTTTTTTTTCCGTGCGGCATCGCATTTTGGGAAGAGCTTTCGCCGGGTACCGAAACCATCGGGAAACAGGCCGAAAATGTCTTTTTTTATGCAAAACGCACGCGAGTTCCGGCTTTGGATTTCGCTGTTTTGTGGCCGACGCGAACGGTCGCAAAGATGCTGAGCAAAAAAAGAAAGAGCGTTTTCCCACAGCCTCCCGGGCGCGAGTTGCCATGCATAAGTGCGACAAAACAAAATCTTTACTGTCAGAGGTGTGTGAGGCCGATTCCGACCAGTAGAACGGAGCGAGGATCTAAGCTGCGGCACGTGCCGACGCCAAAGGGACCGCGGACCCCGTCGAAATCCTGCAGCATTCGGGAGGGGCACGCGAACCCACGGTCCCGAACCTGTCGGATAACATAAACATGGACGGTTGCTACATTTTTCTGTGCCGAATCATCTACCGGATCGATACATTGGCGAAAGCTTAATTCTTAACGATAATGGAGCGAAAGAAAATATTCTGAAAAAAAACCGAAATATTTTTGTATTAACGTTTTACCGGATATATTTTTAATAAATCATCTTTGCGTTTGCTTTTCTTCTCGACGGTTTGGACGTATAACACACAACAAACGTCGCTCAAGTAAAATACAGAAAAAATGAGATATTTCATTTTCAATAAGTTACTGATGATAAATTAAATATGTAACATTACAAAGAAATATTTGTTCAAATTTTATCTAAAAAACTTTGAATTTCGTTATCAAAATTATTTGCAACAAGTAATGAAATTTATGAGGATTTCATACGTGAATAATAATTTTTTAAAATATGATGTATTTCTATAAAATTATATAATTTGGCTCAAGATAGATAATAAACACTAACAAACATATCATTTTCGAAAACATCTGCGGTGAAACATAATGAAGGTTTTGAAAACCCTCCGAAATCCAGTTAGAGTATTATATATTGTTATTGGTATAATATTATCAGTTGGGTAAAACCGAAATAAATATGTAAGGTTCTACGACATACATATACATACATTGGAGGTTTAATAAAAAAAAATTAAGTGCATCTGAATGAGGCATTCCATTAAATATTATCACAGTTCTGTTTACACAGATATTTTTATAATCATTCAGTTTTTTCATTATTAAAAAATTACGGAAGGAAATTATGAAAGAAAAAAAAAATGTTTATGTTAATGTTTTATATATATGTAACCATCTTTATAATTTTAAACACAGGCAAATTAAAAATTTACACGTTTTCTGCAGTAATTTCATCCAATGTTATCGGGATCGCTTATTTGCAAAGCTCGACTTGCTCTAAATTTAGTTTTTTCGGTTGTCCTGCGGCATAAATGAAATTTCCATCGACAAGGTTCGTTTGGTTCTCGTTTCTGCCACAGCGAAACATTAGATGTTGATGGTGGGACATTAATTATGCTTATTCCATTCCACATTATTGTTTCCTGAGCAAAAAACCGTCAGTTTTTATGTATCACGTTAAGCTCAATTTATCCAAAAAGGTATGTTGCTCGCATGACAATATATGACTTTAAGCTCAATAATTATCCTTTCGCGAGTTAACGTCTGACAATATTTTGATTTATTTAAAGTTTACCATACAATAATAATTTGTATGGTGTGAATTCTAATCGAAATTTTATAACAAAAGAAGCGGAATTATCCAAGTAGAAATATGGTGATATATATATATATGGTGATAGATATATATATATAGTAAAAAAAGGTATGTATTGTAATGCTACAAACGTATAAAAAATTTGACGTTATTTTCTATTCATTGATCATTTCTATTGATTCACTTCTATCGATCATTTCTATCAAATGGTAGATTAATTTTAATTTTTTAAACAATACACTTTTAAAAAATTTTGCCCACTTATAAATTTAATATTTTCGCTGCCAAATTTAATAAAAATATTAAGGAAAAATTGAAAGTTTTCATCGGAGGATTATAGCAATTGCCCACACATATGGCAAAGAATACGTGGAGGTTGTTTCAGCTCCACATTGAGATATACTTGTAAATAATTATTTTAATTTAATCTTAAATTTTTTGTACTCAATGAAAGTTAGATTTGATGTTAAACTTTGAAACACCGTCCTATGCAGAGTCAGATATTAAAAAAAAAAATTCAAAGAACTCGCATGTATGTATACATACATACACATGAGAACTATAATAAAAATATGAAGGTTGATTATTTTTTTCTTAAAATTTGGAAATGTTTTGCATACATAACGAAAAAAATTCGTTAAATAAACTAATTTTCCTTATTCTTAGCACAAATAAAAATGCAACGAGATCAAAATTATTTAGAAATATACGTATACATATTGATGTAAAAAATTTTTTCGTGTGCCGAATTCGTTTAAATTTCAAAATTAATTTTCTTTATTTGACTGAAACGAGTTTCGACATCTGCAAGAATTTATATATTCTTTTTCAGACCTAATTTTAGTAAACATGCGAATAATATTAGCTAATTACGTTGGTCGCATACATGTATGTGAAAAGGAAGTTTTCGTTGATTCGCCTCTTCACGATTAATATTTTTAACTAAACGATCGTAAAAAAAATATTTGACTTGGAGAAAGTTTAGACAATGATGCTACTATTTATATGTATAGAAGAACGTTCACGTTGTGCAATCCCAAGCCATATTTCTGCGAAAGCCAAAATTAGTTGTAACAATATTTGGCGGCGAATTGGAAATTCGTCTCGCAGGTTAGGATGAAAAACCTTTTTGGTTTGCGCATTCGCTCGATGCATTTTGCGCCTCTAATCGCTTGGACTCCCCGCGAAAGTTTGGCCTTTCAGTCGGGGGAGGTCCCCCGGGAAATGCGAATTCGGTTCCTCCTGCTCGGGTCGTTCGGTGCAGCACTTCGGGTGCTCCAGCGCGGATGCAGCCGAGATTTCCCCGGGAAAGGGCCTCCGGGCCCCTCGCTGCGGGAGCCGAAGCGGCCCAGGTCCCCGGCGCAGCGCGAAATTTCCATCGACATCTCGAAGCGCACGATTTGCCCCATGCTTTCCGTATGGAGTCTCGCATGCGATGCAACGCAATAATTATATATCAATTATCTCTGGAAAGATCGTTGAGGATGATTCTCCGCCACCTCCGACGGGATTTAAAGGCGAGAATAAGGTTTCCAAGTGGGAATAACAAGTCCCCGGGAAATTTTTTTTTCCTTCTGCTCCATTCGATCACCCGGAGGAAATAATTACTGCCGAGAGAGGCATAATACGCGGTGATTTTCATTTTCTCTCTTTTTTTGTTTCCGTCCCGTCATTAGATACTTTTAAAGGCGACCAATTTGGAAGCGGATTTTGCCATTTTCTTTTTAATTTTTCAAGAGGTTGCACCCTGTCCGAGAGGAGATTTTCCCGAATCATCAGCCGGAATGCGCGACGTTCAGGCGCCGAATGTGTGATTCATGCAAAAAACTCCGCTTGGCCTGAGCTTCCGACGCGGTTTCGTACCTTGCGACGCGCGCTAAAAGCTCCGATGTTAATTGAGAATTTCCCAAATGAATTACGAAACGCAATTCCAAAGTTCGCATTTCAAGCAATAAAAATAATTGTGCCTGCGCTGTGTTATTTGGCATTTCAAATTTTCGCAATTCGAAAATGATTCGAGAACCCAGGTTCCGAACTGCCGTTTTTAGTGTTAATAATGTTTACCAACAATAATATTTTGTTTTTTTTCGTCTCCGGTTCTCTCGTTCAGCAAAAAGTAAAAGCGCAGTTTAGGTTGACGCGACATAAATATTTTCGACGCACGAGCGTTTAATGTGAAAAATTGCGCGTTCCGTCAAGAGTTTTCCCAATTTCCCGCTTTTCGGTTCTTCTTCCCACCAAAAAAAAAAAAAAAAAAAAAATACACGCCGACTCTGCGTAAATAATTGGATGAGAACCAAAGAAAACATTTGCGACAAATATGAGGTTTAATTTTAGGAAAGAAATATATTTATATTTATAAAATTGCCACTTCTTAGACAAACATCTCAAACTGAAATTTAATTTCTCTCGGCCACTTATGATGCAAAATGACAGTATTAAGGTTTCTAGGTAAGAAAGTACCGGACGCCGTGACGGGGCACCATATGAGGAAACGTTCGGCGATTGGCTCCGGCGTTGTCGCCTCGGTCTGTCTCGACGAGAGCAGTTTCCGCGATTTTCCGTGCCTGACTAATCCTGCGGGAAGAGCACCGGGGAAAGGCCGCGTCTCGACCCGCGGCCACATTTCACGCGAAATTTCCGCTGTCGGCCGCCGCATGATTTATAGCGAAACTTTTGAAACTTTGAAGAGCGTCGGGAATCGGAATCACATTGCCCGCGATAACGATTGACGACCCGCGTCGGGGATTTCGCTGTCGGATCGTGCAACGCCCCGAAGGTCCTGAAGCGGAGTTTCCTCTGAAATGGACGCCGGAAAAGCGTTTGCTTCTTTTTTTTTTTTCTTCTTTTTTTTCGAGCTTTCCTCCTTGCCGCCGCAGCGCTTCGGTAATTTGCCAGGTGAACTGTCGTCGATCCGATTTTCACCCCGTCCCGTTCTTTGCTGTTGTAAAACAAGCACTTTTCGTCTTCGGCCCGGGCTCTCGCCGCTTTTATCGCTCCGAAAGCGTCGAATTAACGTCGGCCATAAAACGATCGTAACTTTTAATGCGCAAATTGCCTTAAAGCTGGGTGCAATTTAAGTTTTCAAAACGAGTAAAAATTTGCCTTAATCCTCGCGTTTTATGCAAGCGAACTTTTTAGCAAATTTTAATCTTTCACCGGCAGATTTTCAGATTTTGCTACGCGCGACCTGCAGTCGAGTGCAGCTTTCCGCTGAGGAAAAGAAAAAGGGATGGGCTAATTGCAGTGAAAAACTTTAATCGTAGCAAAATATTGCGAAAACCATGTCAAATACATGCCGTATCTATCGTTTGACGCACTGCTTCCTTTACATGGAAGCCTACACAAAAGGGAATTGCGCCGCGATAAAATAAGATAATTCCATATCCTCGATCTCTGGGAAATTAATAATAATATAAGTAGCTTTGTGTCGGAGTTAGCTCCTTTAAACCTCTCCCGTCCGGCAGGATTCTGGCAGATAAACGGTATGCGGCGCGACCGTTGCGTTCCCGACGAAGCCGCTGTCGAACCTCCGAGAGAGCGTGCAGAGAGCGTGACGGCGGCAGGAAAGAGGAAGTGCTGCGGCGTCGGTGCGCCTCTTGCGCCCTATTTGCCGGGAGGTATCCTCCCATGCGGCAAACTCCTTGCACGGCACGAAGTTTGGCCATGATTCAAAAGGGAAATTAATTAGTCATAAACGTCAGTTTCGGTGCCTACGTAATGATATACTCGGTTAAGATAGCAGGAAAAAAAAAAAAAAGACGGGATTTTTTTTTTCCAACGCTAAGAACGCTGCCTAATTATTATAATTGCAGGTTACGCGCTTCGAGACCGCTTTCCCGCTTTTCCGCGGCTGTCGGCAACTTCCGCAGAGGGGCTCGAAAGCGGCGCCCCCGGCTCCCCGGGAAGATCGACGTCCCGGATGTGCCCGCGCGGCTCGCCCTGCCATTTGGCGCGTCAGCGGCGCTGACCGCGCACCCCCCCCCCTCCCCCCCCGCCGAGAAGCGGAAAAGCCGTCCGGTCGACGGCGGCTCGAACCGCGAGTCGGAAGTCGCGCAAAACGTTTTTGTTGCCGAATCTGTTTATAAACAAATACGATCTGTTTACCCGTTTCGGAGCCGTCTCTTCATGCGCTCGTTGGGTACCGTCAACAATCTAAGAGAGTGACGTCGCTCGACGTTCAAATTTGCTGCACGAAAATTACGAGCGGATGCACTTTTACTGCTTGCGTTTGCGAAACCTTAAAGCGATCGACAGCGCGCGCTTGCCTCGAGCGCTCCCCCGGCAGCGGCCTGAAATTTTCCTCCTCTCTCCGAACGGGGAGCAGCAGCACTCTGCGACCGCACCACCTTGGCGCTGTCGTCGGGTCCCGCTCCGATACGTCCGGTTTTTCCTCGCTGTTGACTCTTCCTTTAAATAAATCACGAATCTTGGCAAATAAAAACGTCGACGCCGTCCACATCGGCAAATTTAAATTGCAACTGGAAATTATGATTGGAAAAAAAATATATATTTAAGTTTTATTATAATTCATTGGTATTAAAAAAAAAAAAAATATGTAAAAATGTTTTTTTGCGCATTCTCGACGGCGAAGCAACCGTGATTTATGCGCTCCGTACTTTAAGGCGCTGCGGCCTACCGAAGAAGGCTCGTCTTCTTCCCGCAGCAGCGTCCCAGGGGATGAGCTTCCGCTTTTGGATTTCCTTCGCGGCCTTCAGCTTCCCGAAACTGCCAAACGGGTTTGGACGTAACAGAGAATTGCTTTTTATGGAAGGAGAAAGAAATTTGATGAATATCGAACCGAAGGCAATTTATCGGGTTAGAATTAAATAGGTTACTTGTAAAACAGGTATTTTTGTGCATGGATGGTACGGGAAATGTTACTTCCCCACCCTGCAGCGATATCCTGCCGTGATTTTTTTTTTTTTTAAAAATATGCCATCAGCTTTTCGCGTGCACAAATCAATTGCGATAAACCGCCAATAATTTTCATCGCCAAAATAAAATTTCAACCACTTTTATACTGCGAAAAAAAAAAATTGAACAATTAAAATATTTTGCACGTTTTTTTTTTGTACAAATATTCCATGTTTATGGTCAGATAAGATTTATTATGCATCGTCTTAACAAATTCCACGTTCGATGTATAGGAATAAAATTTTCAAGTATTAGGAAGTGCGTTAATAATATTGCGCCTTGATCTATGACACCTTTGAAAACAATCCCGTGGGTTTTTTTTCTGTCTCCTCAGTCCTTAGAAACTTCGACAAGGACTGCAATAACTTAATTATTGATTCCTTTCATCAATTAATATGTTTTTGGCATTTGGTTACTCGGATTCACTGTACAAGAAGAGAAACTCTGAGGAGAGCTTTGCCTTTTTTAGGGCAAATCCTTGGTGAGCTCCGCCAGTCCCGCCTTTTTCCATTCTTCGCAACGGATCGTTTTTTCCTCTTTTCTTGAGCGATGCCTAAAATACCATACCTTTTCCTCAGATGAGGTGCCGGCCGACTTCCTAAACCCCGATTCGAGATTAACCGTAAGAGCAGACACGACTGGATGGTTTGAAAAAGTGAAAAAAAGCCGCGATCCGACGGTGGATGATGCGAAGGCAGAAAGAAAGAATTCGGTTTTAAATTTTAAAGAGATTGTAATTTAATATCGCAAAATCGCACTTCGTTCAAACATTCCGCCGTTATACACCCGCTAAATATATATCTATGAAAAAGAATACACGCATAAACGCATTCATACGCATTTTAAAATAAAATTCATTCGAGGGGACACTTGCCGAAGGATGTGCGGCGACAGCTTAAGCGCTGCAGATTTTTGTTTTTTTTTCCCCCCGTTAATCGCCTGCAGACCACGTATGTTTCACCCGCGGCACGGGAAACGTTGACACACGAGTCTTATGTAATTATCGCGCACAATACTCCGGCCTTAATCACGGAAAATTCAGGGCTGAAGCAACGCAGTCCTCACGGCTTTCCCGTGAGCGAACCGCCGTCCACCGCTCCGGGACGACAGTTTCGCAAATTCTCTCGGACGCACGCAACAGCACTTTGCGCTGGAGCGAAGGGACCGCTCGAACGCCTTCCGGCGTTGCTAAAAGTTTTTCGAAGGGCGTGCAACAATCCGAAATACATGTCGGAAGACCGTCGGTATCGGTTTACCTCGCATATTTACATAGCTTGCAGTATCGCATTGCAATAGTATAATTTCACCGTTTTTCATTTCGTAAACTTAATCGTTTACAAGCCGATCTAACTTATCAAGCTCCTTTTTTTTTTTTTTTTTTTTTTTTTTTTAAATCAATGCGCCCGAATACGTAAATAAAGAAATTATAAAAATTTTTTTGAACAAATAAAAATAACAATACGGCCGAAGACAATGGGTAAGTGCAAATTTATGTTTTACGATTAAAACGAGATATTAAAATTTTCCACGCTCTTTTGTGCGAATATACAATTCGTTCGGTATTTTTCGCAATATTTGATACCGGTTAATTTATATAACTTATGCGAGCACAATTATTTTAACTCACAGTGACATAATTCATACAATTCTTTTAACATCGTAATTAATACTTAAATTAACACTAAAAGGAAAATAAATATTTTTCTAAATTTCACCTTGATATTTATGCAACCGATTAAATTTTTTGTAAACCACTGTAAAAATTACGATTGCGATTTGCAATTAGAAAATATAAAATTTCATTTTTTACTTTTTTAATTTGAGAATTGAAAATCCATTTGGTTAATACGAATAAATACTTCAATCGTTAAAAAAATATTAAAAACGTTTTACTTTTTTATACTTATGAATGTGAAAATTATCATTGTTATTATTATTATTATTAATATTATGTGTAAATAGTTATGTAGTTAAACTAAATTTTTTTACACGATTTTTAAGTAACTGTTTTGCGTTACAAAAAAGTTAGCCTGCATATCAATTCATACTAACAAATCCAATAACGATACTATTAAATATAAATATCCGAAAATTTCTTAAAAATAAAGGAATGAGTTGTTTATATATATATATATATATATTTTCATTTATAAATATAAATGGTATGTAGCCATCTGTTATGCGTATACGCGTATACGCAGGGATGATTGAGCAGTGCAGTTGTGACAAGGGATGGTTTAGGGCTTCGAGAGTTTCAATACTCCTTATTGAGAAAGAAAAAAAAAGGATCGTTTTGCACTCTCAAAGGGGCAACATTACCCGGACGTCTTTGTACTTTTGCAGATTTTTCGCTGCGGAATCCAATGCCAGCAGAATTAGGCGACGGTCTCCGGGCGTATTTTAGACGCCGAAAACAGAGCAATAAAATAGCGGGCGCAGATATTCCCATTGTAAAATCATTTACGATCTCCATTTCGCTGTTTGCCGGTGCATGGATTCGTGGGCCAAAATCGGCGATTAAAGGATTAAAAAAAAAAGAAAAGAATCTTTATATTAATAATAAAGAATCATTGAGTCGAAAAAATAAAAATCGTAAAGACATATTATTTAACCGAATACTTTTATATGAAATCTTTATTTAAAAAAAAAAAAAGAAAGAAAAGCAACTTTTAAGATGTTTTCCCTCTTGATATTTTAAATTGAGCCAATAGCTGAGAACAATAAAACTGTTTTAGAAAAAAAAGAAATTTTATTTTGATTTTCTCTTCCTCAAAATGACCCAGAGAATATTAACCGAGTCCTGTTTGAACGAGACTAAATGTATAAAAATATAAATTCACTATTGGGAAGAGATCAGGGCTTTAACCGCATTTTCAACTAGGGAACGTCTCGTATATTTCTCATACTGAAAACCCCGGTTATTTTAGCTTTTGTCGCGACAGCAAGATTTTGGGCCAATTTCTTTTTTAAATTTGTGCCGACATATTGCCGAGAAAACCAAGGTGGAGTAGCCTAAGGTCATCTCTTGTACACGGTTTTCGATTTTAAAGTTTAAGTAAATAAAATTAATTATTTTCCGACTTGTGACAGTGACTTCTGCACCTTTTTAATATTTGCTTAATAGAACGTATTATATATACGTATGCATTTGGAAAAATTCTCAAATTCACGATCTAGATATTAAAAACAATAAATGCGAAAGTGAATATTTACTAATCGTCTACGAGTTAAACATTTTTAACTTAACTGCTCTGTTGATTTTTAAAATCTTTTTAATTTGAAATTCATATGTGTACATTTATTTCTTAAATAAGATAGTTTCTTTAACATCAACCAGTTTATATATATATATATATGATATACATACCGAAAAGTTAATTTCAATTTAAAATCACATATGAAAAAATTCTTTCTTCCTGGATGAACGAATAATATATATTTAAAAAAAAACGTCAATTTTTTTATAGTTCACGTCTGTAGGTATTTTCAAATATGAAGTTATCAATATTAACAAGACAAGACTCTTTTTATACACTGTCATATAACATAAGGAAATGAATGGAGTGTCAAACAGATCGCCAATAAATTGCTTCATAAATTCTGTTACAGTTTTTGCAAATCAGTAAGTTCATATTAATTATTAAATTAAAAAAATTATTTTTAAAGTATTACTTGATATAAAAAAAGAAGAATAACATAATTGGAACGTATAAAATATAGATATGATATGATCGTAAAAGTTGAGAAACACAAATGTGCAAATTTTAAATTTTATAAAGATAATTTTTAAAATATGTTTCTTGTAGAAAAAAAAATAATCATATTGAATAACAATATATTTTACTAACGTAAGTTCTTTTGCATATAAATACCACAATAATAACATCCCTATTTTATTATTCGCTAATTACATTTTCTTCCTGTCAATTGTGTTTGTTTTTACTACATATTAAAAATTTTGATCAGATTTTTGGTTTTTTAAAGTTAAACAATTTGTGTCAAACAATTTCATTGTCAAATTATTAGAAAAATTTAGCACGAAATACATTTTCAATTCACAAGCAAATAGAAATGTTAATTAAATTTTATTAGATGTATTTAATACATTCATGTAATAAATGTCATTTACATTTCATATTTTACAATCCAGAATATAAGCTTTGGTGCGTAGTACGATATTATTATTTTTCGGAAAAATAAAATAATAGCGTCAGGTTAGTTTGACGAATTTCTATTTTCAGTTGAAGGTATTTTGAATCAGTAAAAGGCATTAGGAAACCCTGAAATTTTTTTAGTAAAGCTATTGCCATAAGTTATTGTGAATAACAGAATCTTGCATCTTACAATACAAGAATTACCAGGACTGTAATTTACATATATATATGTTTACATGTGATTACACATCCCAGCATGGGTGGTTAAATTCGACTTGATACGAAAAGAACAAAACCTGAAATGAAAATTAATTTAGGATCAAAACTGATTAATGCCATCGGTACCAAAACGTTTTATAATCTACTTTGTACGGTGAATAGAATCTGAAAAACTTCCGGAAAACAAGAATTTACTTGGCCATATCAGAACCATTTGTTACCAGTTGTATTAGTCTGAAATACCGAATAGTTCATGTACATTTGTAAAGTTGTGGAATTTTTACAGGTATAGGCAAACCAGATTCAGCTCAAGAAGAGTTCGGAAAAGAGTGGTTTTCAAGCACGGGGACGTCAATGTAATCCAGGACAACGTAGCCAAAAGGAAGAGAAAATACCTCCAAGATATCTTCACAACACTCGTCGATGCACAATGGCGATGGACGCTTTTAGTTTTCAGTTTAAATTTTTTACTTAGTTGGTTATTATTTGCGGTAAGTTGCAGGAACTTACTGTTAAATAACGTGACGGCGGAAAACCAGCGAAATAAGATGACTCCGCAGCGACGCCGAAAGCAAAAATTCGAGATCCTTCCCCGGAGATGAGTGATCCACGGCGAAAATTCTCATTTCAGGTAATTTGGTGGCTGATATCCTACTCCCACGGTGATCTGGACCCGAAGAATAACGGAGTAGTCGCCAACTATCTAAACGAAACGCTGGAGAATCCCGATTGGGTACCCTGCGTGATCGGCATAAACAGTTTTGCCTCCTGCTTCTTGTTCAGCATTGAAACGCAGCATACAATCGGCTATGGCAGTCGCTACACCAGCGAAGAATGTCCAGAAGCCATTTTTGTCATGTGCATACAAAGCATTGTAGGTGAGTCGCAATCTGTTACCGCGGCATCGGTCGAAGATTTTAAAATTTTCATTTTCTCATTCCATTCCCCTGTTTCAGGAGTCATGATTCAAGCATTCATGGTGGGAATCGTGTTCGTTAAGCTGTCGAGGCCCATAAAAAGAACTCACACTCTCCTGTTCAGCAGAAACGCTGTAATATGTCAGAGAGACGGAATTCTGTGCCTCATGTTTCGAGTGGGAGACATGAGAAAATCTCATATAATAGAAGCTCATGTAAGGGCGCAATTAATTCGACGAAAGGTGATCATATATACATATATATATCTATATTTGTCTTCAATTTATATTTAAAGTTTAGGACTTTGTAAACACGTGAAAATGAAAATATTTATCTTAATCGTAAAATTTAAAAATGTTTATAATCTGTGAATGAAAAGGAGACTAAGACGAGTTAAGTTTGAATCCAGCTTGAAGCTGGTTATGAAAAATCTTCAAACATTCCTTGAGAACATTCCAGCAAGTAAAATTTCAAAGAACAATAAAAATTCCTTCTTCTTCACCAACCAGATCATGGTGAAAAGGTGAGATACTTCTCAAATATTATTCGTGGTGTTTTAAATAGAATAAAAAGTTCCACTTTAAGCAGAAGAAAAGGCACTTTCATCAAATGATGAAAAATTAAAAAAATACATGTGAATATTTATGTGTATGGCATAGAACTGACAAACATTTCAAAAAACATTTCTAAACTGTTGTTGAAGCATGTTATATGTTAAATATATTTAAATATCAATAATCATTCTTATAAATTTAAGAAAAAATGCTTAATCCAAATAAAAATGGCACTATTTTCGCTCCATATTGTTTAATATTATTCTTAGAGAGTTTTTTTAGCCGCATAGTATTAATAAGGTAATTTTAATTATTCCATGTGAAATCTAGAATCTTAAAATATTATACCGATTTAAATTATGGTCAGCGGATCAATGAAAATCCTTCAAAATTGCTTCGACAAATACTAAAAAATTACCATTTTGTTTTTCGGAGCAATGAATACCAACAAGAAAAGATATAAGGCTGAATTTTTCAATTCTTCATAGTGCGCAGATTGTTTTTCTCCATCGGCAGTTGTACCGTTTATGTGATCGGCATGTTTAATATTGAATTTAAGCACGTTATTGAGTTTTTCTTCTGCAATATTCTGGTAAACTTTGTGTACTTGCTGATACAATATCAAGGAGCCGTCGTTTATTTCGGTGCGATTCCGTACTAAATATTTCACTACAATCATCGAAGCCTTCCTTTAAAGCAACTTTAAAACTTTTCTCATTTAGGTTACGAAGGAAGGAGAGCTCCTTCCTTTCCATCAAGAAGAGCTCAAGGTGGGAGGCGACGGGGAAGAAGACAGAATTTTTTTTATATGGCCCACAACGATAGTGCACAAAATAGGACCCGAGAGCCCCCTTTACAGGCTCTCTGCCGCAGATATGTTTCGGGAGCGTTTCGAGATAGTGGTGATATTGGAAGGTACGGAAAATCAAGTATCGAGTTAGTTCGTCTCGGGAACTGTGGAAAATTAACGAATTTCGAACTGAAAAAATTTCCGGGCTCTTTCAGGTATTGTTGAATCAACTGGAATGACCACGCAAGCAAGATCCAGTTATCTACCGAATGAAATTTTATGGGGTCACAGATTTGAAGCTTTAATTACTTTTAAGAAGGAGACTGGAGAATATGAAGTCGATTACAGTCTGTTTAATAATACTTATGAAGTAGAAACTCCACTTTGCAGTGCCTATACTTTAGACCAGTTGTTGCAAATAAATTACAGCTCAAGAGAGAGATCGGGTATGAGTTGCGACTAACAACCATGTAAACATACTATAATAATGCATAAAGCTAACAATAAAAAAAAAAAAAAAGGATAATTATTAAAAGTCAGAAGGCACGGATGTGCTATGTATAAACAAACTACGAATAAACGTAATCTCATTTGTATGCGTGTACTCCACTATGTGCAAAAAAAAATTATGCATATGTATTGAAATAGAAATACTTTTCAATCTAAAACGCTTGCGATACATTTAAAAATAGTGAATAAAATTTAGGCAACGCATAAAAATATAACCCGCCATTAGATGACACACCATGCCGTGATTTCATATTTTATATCGTGTCACATTTAAAAGGAACGATATGAAGATGTTGCTTCATAACGTCGAAGGTGTCGGATTCCATAGGAATTATATTAATAACCAAGATAAAATTTTTACAGAAATGAATGGTACAGAAAATTTTCAGCTGGGAAGGGGATCGTCATCCGAAATGTTAGAAGTTAACAGTGTGGACTCCAGGGCGTTTCCAGAAAGCGGAAGGAAAGATGCGGAGGGCATAACCATAATTGAAGTAGATGGTGAGGAGAGCACGAAACTAAAAGTTCAAGAACTTGAGTTGGTAGACGATTCAAGAAGCCACTCAGCTGAAGTTAAGAAAGGTGAAAAAACTGAATATTAAATAATCTAATGTAGCTCCATTATCTGCGATACATAATGCGTAAGCGACGTGTGTAAAAAGCATCAGTGTCCAATGTACAGCAAATATCAGTTCCGTCAAATATGGAAACATTTATCATATATATATTTGTCCTCATTAGCCTTTTAACATTACAATGTCATTCTTTCCGGACATTAGGCTTTCCCAATTTTAAAATTATACACATAATATTTCCGCATAAACAAATATCCGCAATATCAAAAAAACTCGTTTAGCTCCTTTTATTTTTTACCTTCTAAACATATACTTTCACTTAAGCGTCACATTATTCATCTACATATAGACGGTAATAATTTCCAATCGATGCTTGGTCTTAGTATGAAAAAAAAAAATCTTAAACAGACATAAAAAATAAAATGCGAAAAAGCTCAGAATGTTTTTTACTTTTCATTTTACAGGCACATGCATTCAGTTCAACTACATCATTTTTATAGATATATAAATGTAAATTTTTTAAAAATTGGAACCTGAATTCGAATGTAGGAAAACATCATCAAGTAATTTTAACGCCACATAAGGTTTCCCACTGGACCAAATAAGTTTCACGAATCATTTTTTCGTTTATTTATTTTTAAACCTTCTTATCCATTGCAGAAGATGCCGCATCGGAACCGTCGAAGATTTCTCCGGATAAATCCTGCCCGTTCAGTGTGGACGGCAAACTCACTTCCGAGATGCCAGACAGGCACCAGAAGAAGTGCAAAAGTCATTCTTCCTTCAAAGAGGAACTCGAGGAGATCACTTGCGTGAATCCGTCTGATCTTCCTGGACCAGAAAGTAGAATATAATAAAATAAACATTAATTTATTTTTTGCATTTCAACATTTGCGGAATGAGAGGAAAGTCCAAAATCTAAAGTTAATCGATCGAATTACAAAAATAAACATGGACATTAAATAACGAATCTGTGCGAATCTCAAATTGCGAATGCGTTTCAGCATTCGGAAACCTAGACTACATATAAGATGTTATACTGCAAAGAAAATAAATATTTTTATTCCTTTTTTTTTTTCTTTCTTTCACGTGTCATATGATTCCCGATATAATTTTGACTTCCAGGGCGGGCTTTTTTAGAGGGCTGCCAAAAGGAGAGAAAAAAAAAAAGACGCATTTTCTAAATGTGTACATTAAGTTCTTCTCTCACAATGTGCGCATATTGAGAAAACAACATTTTTAGATTTCGGACACACCACCGTAACACAAAAGAAAAGTATATTAATGACACCCGCACCGAGATTATAAAATAAATAATGCAGCAGTGCACGACATTCAATAAGCAAACAAATCGCATGAATGTACAGCGATTATGATTGTATACGAATTATTTTTTGAAGGCAAACACAATCGAAAGTTAAAGACTCAAGATTAATTCATTAATGCTTAAGAAAAAAACAAAATACTTTATTCCTAAGAAAAATTATAAATTTTAATAGCTTTATATTAAAATTCAACATTTATTATAAAGGAATTTCGTCCAACAGTCAAAAGTGAGTTACACAAAGATATTTCGGACGACGAAAAAGAAATTCTTTTGACGTGACAAAGACCTTACAAACGGTTGTATACAATGTTTTAATTAAGCAATTCCTATTCGCACATGTAAAATACATAATGATTTTTAGAAATTTATCTAAATGACGTGTTTTGTTACAAAGATACAAATTGCGGGAGCCACGCTCAGAAGCAAAAACCTCGCGAAAACTTCATTTTCGAGAACAAAATGTACGCATTGCACAATTGTAGCTCCGGATATTTGTTAAATACTAAAATACAAGTAATCGGTATGCGAGCATGTTTCATTAAATAACAAACGTTCTGTAAGTAGACAAACTAAAAATTGGAGACAGTTTTTTCTTTTTTTTTTAAATAATTTTATGTCGATTTATGTCGCCTGTATAACCTTCCACCGCTGCTGACTTCCATCAACCACATTCAAATCAAAGCGAGGCGGCAATGAATAAGGATCTTCCATTAAATTTCGCAAACGGCAGAAGTTCTCGCTGAAGTTAATCGTAATATTTGTCATCGATGTAATTGCGATTACATCGTTCGGACGTAGGAAGGTGGAACGTGCAAAAAAGGTTTGCAGCGCCGTTCGGAAGCAGCACGAAGTGTTCGGACAGCTACAGTAAAAATGGAAACGAAGCAAGCGATCGGGCGAAAATTTTTCCCCGTCATTTTACGCTGTCGGCGGCGTGCGCGCTGACGTTCACCGCCCTTCCGCGCACAAAAATTTTCGTCCTTTCTCCCCAAGGCGAGGTATTCGGGGGGTGGGGGGGGCTAAGCCAAACAG